>BSBN01000813.1:1420000-1582500 GCA_027924645.1 Cunninghamia lanceolata | reverse complement strand
TGAAGGATAGAAAGGTGGATAAAATCACAAAAAAAAATGGAACAAAAAAAGAAATTGGAAAAATAAAAAATAAAAACACATATAACAAGTACATATGAAAAGGTATGGAAAACACATATAGCAAGTACATAACCTCTAGAAGATGTCTCTGCATACCATTTGGTTTTTTAATAAAGATTCTAGGAATCTTATAAGTTTACATAGAAATTCTGGAATCTTTCAACTCCCATCCATGCTGTCAATGTAGGAACAACTCTCGACGTAATTAAGTCAATGAAATATCATGGCAAGAAAAATAAATCATAATGAGCCTAACACTGGTATGGATAAAGTAGACAATTTGCTAGAGCAGCATATGTGGTGGAGTGGATGAAGCATACATATGAAGATAGTGTTAACACGGGTTTTATTTTCTATAGTGTATAAGCTAGGGATATCATTAATGAAATCTAGTATTGTGTGTTGAAACTCTAAAGTGTATAAGATGGCAAAGGGATGGACTTGAATAATTTGTAGGAGGGGAATATCCAAGACTAATTCTGCATAGGTATGGTTTATGTTGTTCAATGAGACTATAATCATGAGGGTTGAGGTATTTTCCTTTATATGAAAAGTTTAAAAACATCTTGAATCATTTTCCATACAATCTTTCAAGTTTAGGGGAAGAGAAAGGGGGATTTGAGATAGTGTGGTTGGTTGAATTAATGTCATTATGTGAAGAGGAAGGAGAAGATGAAGATGGATCTTTGGGAAAATAATTTTGAATTTGTTGGTCAACATGTAATGCAAGAGAGGATACTACTGTAACGCCCTACAAAGAAACCCTATAGAACAGCTCAACTATGCTATACAAAAGGACAATTTTTTTAAAGAAAGAAAATAACAAAGAAATGTAAATCATATTTATTCATCACATCTAAGTTAAGCTTTATCCTCTAGGGATCCATGACTACATTACTAACAACTATTAACAAGATCTAACCAACATTATGAATTAGCTAACAACCATAGTTCATTCTAAATCTAATTGCATCAAAAGAATAAACACATACATTTCCATATTGTATCATCAGATAAGTAACATCAAGATCCTACATATATTATTACAAGTACATATACAATTTCCTTAATAAGAGAGTACACATTTACATTGTTTACAATATCATTTTCCTGATTACATTGGAGTACATACATCAAGATAACAATACATGATTCTACAAGACAAGAACATAAATATCTGTCTCCTCAAGATGGATCAAGATCTAAAATCTACTACATACAATACATCCTTCCCGCACACGATCATCAGCAAGGAAACCAATGGAGATAAAAGCACAACCACCTGACCATGTGGAACCCTAAGGTCCACCCCCTATGCTAGGAGATAACGGTAAGGTCCCACAACATGAAACAGTTAAGTCAATAATAACACAACACAAAAGGGCTAACATGACTCTAACATACATAACATTTCACAATAGAATCACCACTTCCAGAGGCACATTTACAACAAGGGGAACACAAGACTAGGGAAAGCTAGGTTTCAGTAGGGAAGAGTGTCATCACATGGCCCTGACATGGGTTACCGTGACAATCTCTCTCTAGACGCTAGCCCCCATCTATGGTTACCCTGACAATATCTCACTAGATGCCAACCCCATAGGGTGACACATGCGGAACCAATATTCCTTTCATGAGGACAAGGAAGTTGGTTTTGCCAACTAGGCATTCTCATCCCATCCTTAGTCTAAACTAGCACTACAGGTATGGTTGAGGAATCCAATTATCTTGTTTAATGTGAACAACTACCCAACCCCCTAACTCATTTTAGGTTATCACTTGGTTATCAACTTTCAATGGGTTACCCTAGCAGCCACTTTGGGCACTAGCCCCACATTGAAAGCCACTCCCCTACCTGCATCTAGAAGACCCTATCCATCAAGCAAGACAATTACCATCATAACGACAAGTACACATATACGATGCAATACATTTCTCTTCTTGCATACAAAACATAATCACAAGGACCAACTCTTAAATCATTTCCCAATACTTCCAATTGAAGCAATCCCCACACCATAAACAACTCCCTTAGTTACGACTACCAAAGTTTTCCCCCCATTATCAAACACAATTCTAAGTTCAAGTTCAATAACAAACAAACAATACTAGAAGTCAAAACATAAACATCCTAAGCCTCTGGAATTAAATCTTGCACAAAGAGTCCCATTACAACCAATGGTCTATCCCACATGAATTTCACTCACATAATGTAGTTCAACTCGTAAATAAGCAATTATTTAAATGCAACACTTATAATCAAATTTCAGATTAACAACCATTGTAAAGAATCCATAATAAAATTAATACTAATTTAAATTAAACTTATCAACATTTAAATCTATAAACATATTGATTGAACCATTTAATTGATTTAAAACAAATACAATCTACATCATGATTTTTATTTTATCTTATTCCTTTTCAATATAGAGTTCAATAAATCAAATAATCTAATCAATTAAATTTCAATAACATAATCTAAATAAATACAGTAACTTAACTATTATATTTGATTTATATTGGATTTTGATATTATATATATATATATATATATATATATATATATATATATATATATATATATATATATATATATATATATATATATATATATATATATATATATATATATATATATATATATATATATATATATATATATATATATCATGATTACTATAAATAAATTTGTAGATTTGTAGATTTGTAGAAACTTTCTAATACAGGAAGTTCTACCAAATGAAACTTTCTAATAAACAAGATCTTCTAATAAATGAGATTTTTTAATAAATGAAATTTGTTAGATATTGTAGAAGAACTACAATGCTAAAATTTCTGCATAATGAGACTGTACCTCAAACGCTAAAAATGATCTCATGGACAACAGTGATTGCAGATTATGCACAAAACAGATTGAGATAGCTTTTACAAAGTAAGGAAGCAAAGACTAGGCACAATAACTGATTGACAGAATGTCTCAAAGAAATGTCATTCATGATTGGATGAAATGGATTTGTTGAAAAGCCTTTAAAACTTTCAAGCAAACAAAATAGGTAAGTGAAAAGCCAGACTCTGTAACCTTTACTAGTGTTCCACCAGTGTCGTATTGGGTGATTTAGAATAGAGTATGGACATCCACAAATAATTTATGCCATGTATTATAGTTGGAAATGCTCTGGTAGATGGATATGAAAAAAAATAGAAGCATAGACATGGTGTACGATCTGATTGGCAAATGGATTTGTTGAAAAGACTTTAGAAACCTTCATGCAAATGTGATTGCAGGTGAAAAATGAATTCCACAACCTTTGCTAGCATACTAAAAGCCTTCACCAAAATGGGAGCTTTGGAATGGTAAGGCATCCTTCAAATCATAACACAGAAGAATTCTTGTCAAATATAATTGTTGGAAATGCTCAGGTAATGTTTTTGACTAACGCCTCAAAGAGATGGTCTCTCATGGATATCAGCAATTCCAAGATCAACACAAGAAATGAATTTGTTGAAAAGACTTTAAAAACTTTCAAACAAATGCAATTAGCAGGTGTAAATAGACTACGTGACCCTTTCCAGCATTCTCATAGCCTGTGTGAATATGGGAGCATTGGAACAGGCATGGACATTCATCAAAGCATAAAGGAAAGATGAATTTCAACAGATGATGCAGTTGCAGATGCCCTGGTATGCATGCATACAAATGTAGAAGCACACAAAAACTGTCAGAGAAAAGTTTATCATGAAATACAATGGTTGCAGCATACGCACAAAATAGGTTTGATAATAGGTTTGAATGTGAAGAATAATAATTTATTTCAAAAACTAACTCAGAATGAGATCATTCATGGCAGAAACTAAAAAAAACAAAACAAATCTAAGAGAAAGATCCATTATCACAAAACAATGAAATACATACCCGATTTAAGCTATTTCCCAAATACTCCTTTTGTCTTGTTTCCACTTTTCTCCCAAAATGCCTTGATCTCTCTTCCAAATCCACTATTATGCCATCTTCCTTCTCAATCCCAGAGAGCATCCTCACAAATATACCCTCAGAAAAATAAAATAGCAAATGCAATAAATTTATTTTTTCGTTACTGACCACCAACCCCCTCCTCCTATTTAATTTCTCACAACAAAAGCAATCCATTCAATTTTCCACCAGATAGAAAGATTTCTTTCTATTTTTATTTATACAATATTTACTATATATGACAACTCATAATTATCATTATTTATTGATCTTAGATTACAATATAGAATATTTTATGACAACACACAATTATAACAATTTTTTTTATGGACACTTAACAAAATATTACTTGTTTATAAATTACTTTTCATATTAATTTTATCAATTAAATTCCCGTTTTAAAAACACTTTATTTACCTCATTAATATAGTTATTTATTTATCACAGTCCCCCCTAGACTAATAATTATATTTTAATGAAGCAATTAATAAAAACATTAATCACACAATTACAACCTAAATAAACCAAATACCGAACAATACTTGACGACTACACATGATCGAACAATAGTGACTGACTATCATGCCCATTATGACCTTACTGACAATATACAAGACTGGATACTCATCCTTTTTAAGGATAGTGATAAGCAAAGGGACCCTACGTTATCTCCGTTCAACTATTTCCATTAGGTTTAAGGCACACTCAAACCTGTCAATTCAGGCGGAGTCGATGCTTGATACCTGCAACCTGCAACAAATAAGAACGGTCGAACATATAGATATATAATCATACAATCAAACACATCGTAAAAGGAAATCACAGTGTAGTAGGGTACTCACGCATGAGTAATGCAACACTATACATTTCGCAAACACATTAAACAATCCACCACATCATGTATACCATACAGTTGCTTAACAAACAAGATAGAACAATCAGTTACATAATGATCAAATACGAGCAATTACCAAATAACAGTATCATAACACATAAAGCTCAGAATTAAATTAATATTCATCATCAAATATGTCCATAAAACTATTATAACATATGCATAACCCAAGTAAATAACAGTATCACCAAAATATCATCAAATGTCATCACAGTAGTAGGTCTAACATCAACAAAGTATCATCACCTAACATCATAACAGTAAATCCATCATCAAGCAAAATGTCATAGTGTCTAGATCTAATAGAACAACTATCAGTCTAATAGAAATAAAAAATAAGGGGCACCACAACTACCTTACTTAATCTTTAGGGTTCTTTTTAGTTTTGTTTCATAATGCTTTGTTGGAATTGATTTTGTTCTATTTCTCCTGCCCAATGTTGGGACTACTATTTTTGGTTGATACTTGGTTTTTTTATGTCTATTACACTATTGTTTTTTTTTTCTTGACTATTAAAAGGGAAGAAGACCTTTCAAATCCTCTATTTTACTTTTAATTAAAAACATGTAATGTTAGAGTCTTTCTAAAATTTGTGATATTGACTTATAGTGGTAGGAGTCATTCTAAAAGAAGATCCATTAGCACCCATGAAATCAATAGGTTTTAAAGAGGATGGGTCAATAGATGAAGGAGAATTGGTGGTATTGTGAAGAGGTAAACACTATTTTTGAGGTTCAATGTTTAAATCATAAGTATCAAAGTCATGGAGAGGTGATTTACCTTTTCCAAAATAATAAGGGGTGAAGTCTAAAGAACCCCAATCATCTCCAAGCAAGGGGTTAGAAGGCAAAGACAAATGCAATTTTGGAAGGTATAGTGGATGAAGAAGCTCCTCAAAGGTGTTCATAAATAATGCAAGTCTAATTATTGCACAAGGCAAGGTGAACCAATATTTAGATTGTAGAACATGTCAGATCAATTTCACACAATAGAGATTGATCTTACAAATGAATCAAAATAATAATAATGTCCATAATTTTTAATACTTGTTTTTAGTAGCCTCTTCAATTTGGACGGAAACTTGGATATGAAAAATAATAAATTTATAATCTATTGAATTCTAAATTAGAATAAAATGAAGGTTTCATTATTCTATCAAGTTGCACTTGAATGCATTGCATGCCTTACATAATTCACAATCCATGAAAACTCATAAAATAGTGGAATGCTTCCCCTCTAGCCCATCCCTTGTGTTCCTATCATTTCTTGTCAAATTATTATAGGAGCTTCCACTTATTATCAAATGAAAACCTCCAAATGAATTAATCATTTCATCAAGTCTTTCTGTTGGGATTAGCCAAGAACAACAAGCAAAAGTCCAACCACAAGCTATTTTGCACACAATAAACCTATAGATATTTCCAAAAGATTAATGAAATGTACATAGGAGTCTTGCTTAAATAGGCAAACATTAGGAGGTGATAAGGTTGATCAGAATGACTGAGTAACCCTCCATAGGTGCAACACTTGTCTTGCTCAAGTAACACATGTTTGAGCAAGTGGCAATTTTGCATGAAGTAGGTGCCTCACAAAGGTGAGTACACGTGTTTAACATGAGGTGAACAAAAAGGTAAGAAACCCAAAATTTTAGACTTAAGCTAGTGTGAATAGAAATCTCCTAGACATGCTAAAAGCTAACTAGATAGATGATGTCACTTTTCACAATAACACCCCCCTTAAATGCAACTTAGGTAGTAGTGAAATAAAGATGGGTCCTAGCAACTAGGCCTGATGATGTACCCATGTACAAATGCATCTCTCATAAGGTGGAGAAAGAAATAAAACCTTGTGGGAAAAAAATTTCCTCCAAAAGAGAGAAAATAGGAAAGTGTTTTGGACACAACTCAATGGAAGTGCACTTGAGACAATATAGCTGAAAGTAATAGTCTTGTAATACTTTCAAGATCCATGTGTGGAATGTCAATTGTATGCCATATGGCTACAATTCAAATCTAATGTGAAGTCCTGCTTTGAAGATTTTGTTGAAGCCTTCTGTGAAGAAACTGAATTGATATCAATCTTCTATTGTGATGAAACTCCAGAAGTTCTCTAAGAATCAACTCTAGATTCACATGTAGCATTAGGTGATGGTGATGTGGAAGTGTTCTTGACACATCTCAATACAATGCAGAAAAAATGTTGAAGAATGTTGAAGGAGTAGTGGAAGTGCTCTTGAAACAACTCAAAAGTAGAAATGTTCTTGACATATCTTTGTGGAAGTGCACTTGGAACAACTAAAAAATTCTCTTGACACAACTCTATGAACCCCCCATTATTCAATATTTTTATCCCATATATTATTTTGTTGCTTTAGAAGTCCCTCCTTAATTTTGGCACTTGATGGTCCAATAGTGCATTAAGCAAGTCTAATTGGAATGAAAAATGGCACTTTATAATAGTATTACAAGATCATTTCCAATAGATCAGTCTCAAAAAATTATTCACTTTCTAATAAAAAGGAACTCGATTTCGAGTTGCCAATCAAAAGATTCAATTATTTTACGAGTTGTTAACTTGTTGTACAAAGAAGGGAAGAAAGTTTGAGAAAATGGGACAATTCCCAAATCATCTCAACACAGCATTATCAGCACTAGAACTAGCTTCCTATTGACTATAAATATTCCCATTTTTGCCTCCGTGGGTGAAATTTATGGAAAAAAGAAAAACAACCTCCTTGGGCACGTTGAGAGCACCTCACATAAAAATGTCGATTTTGGCATAAAATGCTAACTCTAGCATAAAATATTTGTTGTGATGGTTTACTAACCTCAAGTGGTTACATTTGATGTTGAGGTTACATTTGTTGTTATAGTTACAATGATAATGTCTCCTTTACAAAGTTGTTAATAGTTACACATGAAATGTTGACTTTACAATAAGTGTTGAGGTTACAATGTTAGATAAGTTGTGACTGTAACATCAAATGTTGTGTCTAACATAAAATTTAACACCTAATAACAAACTTCTAGTGGTTACAATTGTTAAGGTAGCATAAAACTTAACATAATTGTAATAGGAAACATCAAATTATAGAGTTTTAGGTGACAAAAAAAATCACAGAAACTATGACTGAGAATAATGAAGCCATTGGCAACTGGGACCTGCACAAACTATGTTCAAACACACTGCAAACTACACTAGAGATGTCACCTCCAATTTTTGTTTCAAAGGCATCCACTTGTTGAAGAGGGCAAGGTCAAAACTTCAAATGCTGGTAGGTGAGGGCAACCAGATGAGATAGTTGACATATGATGGAGCAAACCGTAGGATAGTGCTATTGGTGACTAGAATTCAATGATACAAAAAATGAAATGGGAAACTAAGGAGAACAAAACATCGACCAAATACTCGAGACTTGCAAACAACAAACAAAAATCTACTAGAAGATGACTGGGATTGTGGCTCTCGGCTGCCACAATAATGGGTTACACTTTCTGGGACATCTTGATTTTTGTTTAAATTGTATATTTTTAGAAAATATAATGATTTAAGCCTTGAAAGGTTACATTTAAAGGATTTTAATTGAAGAGGGTTTGATCAAACCCCTTTAGATCAAACCCCCTTAGATAGAACCCAACTAGTTTTAAACCATACCTATAATGGAGTCTCCTCCACACCTATCAAAATGATGATAAAAACAACTTTTGATTTACCTTTTGGGGGATTAAATGAATTCATATAAAATTTATGTTTTGTAAGTATGTAGTCCTCATTATAAGCTTCCCAAAAATTATAATTTTAAATATATTTAATTTGATTATTATATTTATTTTTTATTTTTTGTGAATGTAGGTTTTTCAATGAACATCAAAACCTTTGTTTCACACATACAAAAAAAAAGGAAAATAGAGAAAAAAATCTAAAAAATACATGTCCTTTAGGTATTGATGTACTTATTCCAACAAAAAAAAAACATGAATTCTGATACATACAAGAAAAGTTATGCTATTTATAGTACAACTATGTCTAAATTGTAATTGGTTTGACTTCAAAACTTAATTAAGAAAAATTCAATAAAGCATTATGAAACCAAATGCATCCTCTAGATATTGTAGTTATAAATCTAAATTTGAAAAATATAAAATTTTATCCTTCATAGAAAAAAAGTTATGCGGTTTATAGTACACATCACTCTTTAAAAATGGTGTTTGCTATTAAAAATTAGTTATCGAAGGAGATGGAAAAAGAAATGCAATTTGATTCCAATAATTTAAAAAATATATATTTAGAATCTATAGACAAAATGTCACAAATCACTAGTTTGCATCATCTTCAAATTCATCATAGTTTAGAATCTATAGGTGTCTGAAAGTGAAGATTTAGTTAAAAATGTTCATTTCAATGTCAGGTTTGGCTAAAAAGTGTAACCCAGTATTGTGGGATCACCTGCCAATGCGAACACTAGAAATAGCAACCTAGACTATGTCTTCAGCCTCGGTGACCTTGCAAATGTTGAGGAGAATTTGAGATAGGTTCTCAGTGGCCTTTGATGGTGATGACAATATATTGAATAGAAATCTGTGACCAAAGGAAAATGTTGGGGGATGAATGGTGACCAAATACTATTAAATTGCACAAAGACCCCAACCCTGATGCAAACAGGAGTTGAAACTATGTGGAGTCACTTGAAAGGGCCCAAAAAAGGAGGAATAGCAGTTGTCAGGGAAAAATGGTGCCCTAAATCTCTACACCCACAAACCAGAAAATGCCCTAAAAATGGTAAAGAAAATGTCCACAACCACAAAAAACATCAAACACCGAATAGGGTCGGTCTTTGAGGAATAGAGGCCATGGTAGGGCCTTGAAAATGGACCAAAACAAGGGCCTCAGGAATCCAAAAAAATGCAGAATTGGCCTTCAAACACCAAAAACATGAAAAATATTTACCCTTTGAAACCCTAGAACCAAGAAAGTGTAGGGGTCGAGAGGCCAAAAATATCAAAACTACAAAAAAATTTCCCAAACACCACAAACCAAAGACTCACCAATCCTGCAAAATGTTGATTTTGCAAAAAAAATTGCATTTAAAAAAAATTCCCTACAATTCTGTACGATCGTACTGCCGTAGGGTATAGGGGGCCTAAAAAATTTTGCAAATTTTTGCCTGTGTCGATTTTGACAAAATGATGTGCTATTTTGACTATCTCGGGCCTTTCAGACTTAATGGTGATGTTTATTTGGCTCTATGAGGACCTTTAAGCTAGGATAGGTGTGGGATTTGCTATAAAAGGCAAAATTTTGCAAGCATGGCTCAAATACCATGTTGGGATTAGCCAAGAACAACAAGAAAAAATCCAACCATAATCTATTTTGCACATAATAAACCTATTGATATTGACAAAAGATGAATGAAATGTACATAGAAGCCTTTCTTAAATAGGCATGCATTAGGAGGTGAGAAGGTCGAACAAAACGATTGAGTAACCCTTCATAGGTGCAACACTTGTCTTTCTCAAGTGACACATGTTTGAGCAAGTGGCAAGTTTGCATGAAGTAGGTGTCTCACAAAGGTGAGTACACATGTCTTCACCACATGAGGTGAGATAAAAAGATAAGAATCCCAAAGTTGGACTTAAGCTTGTGTGAATAGAAATACCCTAGACATGCTAAAAACTATCTAGATAGATAATGCCACTTTTCACACTAACACTTTCTTTTGTCAAATTTTGCACATCTTTCACCTCAATCAATTTACCCTTTTTATGTGTTTTTTTGCCCAACTTTTAAGGATAAACTTGTTTTCTTTACAAATTTTAGTTCTAGAGAATAAAGAAAGGATATTGGTCCACTTTAGATAGATAGGCTTCAAAACACAAAGATGGTATCCTCTAATGAAGAAATCAAAGAGATACATATTTTCACTTCATCCATTTTTACATCTATGGAAGCCAATTGACTCACTACTAGATGAAAAGAATACAAATTTCTTTTCATAAACAACTTATTTATAAGACACTTAGTTTTATGTAATGCAATAATTTTCTCATAAACTCTTAGCAATGTTTTGAACTAAAACATTCATCAAGACTGAATTAGAAAGACACAACCTAATGGTTGATTTATCCCTTCTATCCAAGTTGTCCCATTCATCTTGATCCATTACGGATGGTAGAAAATAGAGTGCAACAATTATTATAATCCACTAATCTAGCTCCACTAAAATATGTTCAACCTTCAACCTTCAATTTTCACAACTCAAAGTTTTACCGACTGCACTTCTCAATCTCAATTGTCAAGGTGTTGGCCATGACTTTTGATTTTGAAACATTATTTCAAATCCACATGACTTATCCCACACCAAAATTAAAAGAGAAACATAAGAAATGTATCACATCCTTCATGGGATCAATCCAAACAAAGCTTTGATATGAAATGTTGGTTTTACAATTCTTATTCCTCAATTAGGAGCAATGGAAAGTAATAAAATTTGTTGATCTAAAAGACATGTAACTTTAATTAAATATTGAAGAATAAATGAAGGAGATAGAGAAGATAAGATGACATATATACTTGGGAGAACCCTTCTAAATAAGAGACCCACCACCAAAAGTAAACTTTAATATATTGGTTAAACATGTCATTTGCTTAAGAACTGATAATTCACCTTTAAGACCTCTTTAGTGTATCAATTGCACACTAAAGTGTATCTATCTCTAACAATAGAGACATCCCATCTAGCCCATCCCTTATGTTCCTATTGTTGCTTGTTAGACTATTATAGGGGCTTCCACCTATTGTCACATCAAAACCTCCAATTGAATTGATCATTTCATCAAGTATTTCTTTTGTCAAAATCTACACATTTTCCACCTCAACCAATTTACCCTTTTGATGTGTTTTTTCTACCCAAATTTTGAGGATAATCTTGTTTTCTTTACAAAATTTTATAGACATAACATAATTGAGTGGTATACCCAAATGATGCAAAGCAACTTTTTCACCCCCAATTCTAGTGAACAAAGAAAGGATATTGATCCCCTTTAGATAGATAGGCTTCAAATAGAAAGATGGTATCCTTTAATGAACAAAGCAAAGAGATACATTTTTCCTCTTCTTACATTTTTACATCTATGAATGAATATAATTGAAATGTTTACCAGTTACAAAGTCTCCTTCATGCATCTTTAAAGAATACAAATTTATTTTCAAAAATAATTTTTTTACAAGACAGTTAGTTTGATATAATGCAATAATTTTATCTCATAAACTCTTACCAATGTTTTGTACTAAAACATTCATCAAGATTGAATTAGAAAGACAACCTAATAGTTGATCTATCTCTTCTACCCAACTTGTGTAGGGTAATTAAAATTCCAAAACATACGTACATAACTGAAATGAACATTAAAACAAAAGGAAGTAACTGCAATTATAGTAACAAGTAAAGGAGACATATTACACTATTTTCAATACAATAATCCATTCATAATGAGATATACATTCATGTATTACATTTCATTTTTTTTTAAGTTCAATTATAGATCTTTCTAAGATAATAATATATACAAGTTTCAAATATGGCTTTACACCTTACATATCATTTGAGTTCAAAGAAGAAATACAACTGTCAACAAGATCAAGTTAATCCAATACAATTAGTCCTCAATCACCATCGACCATCTGGCCATTTGCTGCGTTAAAGGACAAGAACATGATTTAGGCACTTTTCCACCCAACCATGAAGCTTGCACTTCCATAGTATCCTTCAAACTGAAGGATGCCTGACCCTACTTGAAGGGCTTAGCAACCTGTAAACAAGGAGTAGGGTGGAATCTGGTGCGTGCTTATTAACCTACATGCATCCCTAACTTGAATGCAACATCACATTAATAGAATATGGCAGGGAAAATAAATGCATAAAACTAAGCAAACAAACCATGTTTGTTTCAATGGTACACACGTCTATTTCAACATCAAATTTTAACTTTGGCCAAAGTGTAAAACCAATTAAAGGTGTGTAGGTTTTGAAAAGAAAACCTACTTCCTTGTTTTCCCATATTCGGTACCCATCTCAGAAGGCAACTTTCCACAAAAGAACATAAACATAGATAAATAAAATAACCATTCCCAATCAATCACACTTTAGGGTAAAATAACACTCAATTCTGTCATGCATTAATTCAAGAATAGATTTACGTTTCAAATGATTTCAATAGTTGTTTGTTTCACAGGTAGTTAGTTTTCTAAGCAAGTAACTTAGTGTGATTTATGTAGTTGTATCTATTCATTTCATGTAATCATTTCGTATCTTCATTGTTGTAGATAAATACAGTGTTTTAACTACCATAGGTAAGCACTAATGGGATATCTCAACTTGCTTTCCATCACATAGGGCTTGTATTTGTGTATAAATCTATTTTTTTTATTTGAAAGAAAAATCTATCTCTTAGTTATAAAATAGGCTCATGTTCATTTTGAATATATATGAGGAAAATTGAAATATTAATATGTTTGTTAGTTAATATTGAAAACTATTTAAATATATATAGTTGCAGATCAAATATAAATGTACTAGGGCCAACTATAATAATATATATATATATATATGGCTGAACTCATAATTCAATCACTAGCCCAACTCATCTAACATACTAGCTTCTAAAAGAAAAGAAAAAAAATGACATAGGTTGGAATGTTAATTCAGAGGTCGATTAAGAAAAAGGCCGATCACTTTCAAGAAAATATAGGGAATCAATTATAAGGGGAAACCATCTAGTTAACTATAGAGGTAGATTTCTAAGAAGGTTGCAGTCCTTACAAGAAAGATTCAAATCAAAAATACTATTGCAGAGGTCAATATTTTTAATGTGAGAGTTCACCGAGCAAATATAGGCGGATGTGCTTTCTTTGAGGCCATTGCAAGAAAGGTAGACCACTACCGTGATGCAAAGGCAAATAATAGTCTTCCAGATTTAAGTAGAACAATATCAGAGGTCATTTATAAGTAAACTTTAGGTTAAATGAAATCTTAGACTTAATCAAAAGAAAAATTGGTGGCTTAAGTGGCTTTCAAATCTAAATGGAGATGTAGAGGGCATTAAATGTTGAAAGAGGCTGATAGATCAAATAAAGTATACACCATGTAGTAAAGAGAAAAGTAGTTTAAAGGTAAGAAAACATAAATCATTTGAACAATGATCTAACAGGCCAAAAGGTCGTTTAGATTGACTTAGGCCAAAAGACATTGATGAGGCCAACTGAGAGTTGGATGACAATCTAATGATATAGGATGATTTTGATGTTTGCAGAGGTTAATTTTGACCAAGGTTTGTAGGTCAAACCAATGTGAGAACTAAATTTAAATTAGATCTAACAATGGTTTGCATGCCATAAAGAAAGAGCGATCAATGTGATGAGTGGCAGGTTAGTATCGCTTGAAGAGGCCGTCGGTTACAATATGCCGACCAACAGGTCAAAATTGAGGTCAATTAAGTGGAAAGGTTGTCTAATCTAAGGATATAGGAATGTTTCTTTTTTAATAAAATGTAGATCAAACAAATAAGTATAGATGCCATTTGAATTACAATAGGTCGATCTCTCTAATCAAAAGTGGGTCTTTAGATTCAAGATTGGGTCGATTCAAGGCAAATAGTAGTTACAAGAAACAAATTTATAAAGCTCATTAAGAATAGTGAACAAGCTAAATGATTACTATAGTATCACATGTCAATGTAAAGCAAGCAGCCAAGAAATCTTTCATGATAACTAACCAGTCGTTAATGGCAAAAGAAAGATGAAAATTACAATAGTCTACAAAAGTATTAAGGTTGAACGAATCTATGATGTAGTTACATACCAATCTATAGGAGGAGGTTTCTCTAAGAACAAGGTAAAAAGCCACTGAAAGGAAGCATTGAGAGATCCTCCTGATGTGAATTAAAATTGGTGAAATTCTCCTTCCATCTCCCTGGATCTCTCTTCCTGCACCGTATATCCATGTGCTCCCTTTTTCCTTTTGCTTCTTTTTTTATTATATCAAAAACCCTATTTTTCTCTCCAAGTGGGGCATCCATTCTCATGCAATTGTTTTCTTTTATATTTATTTATTTATTTTTAATCCTCTTTGCATGCATCGCATGCTTTTTTTCTCATTTTAATAAAACAAGCTCTATATATATAACAAACTAAATATATATATATATATACTTCATATTGTATTTCAAAAACAAGTATTTTATTTTTATAATTTAGCAATATAAAATTCATTTATATTTTAATAATCTTACATCTACTAGATTTATATGAAAGTATATAATTATAAGAAATTTTTAATTTTTCAAAGCAATTTAATACTATTTATTTATACGTAACAATAAAGACAATCTTATTCAATTTAAGGTTCAGGCATCGAAACCAAGCATAAGGACCTTTGCATGAAAATGACAGTCATAAACTTTAATACCATGAAGAACATTAGACAACTAATCAATCAAAGAAAAAATGTAATTCTACATGAGTATTTGATAGGGCACTAGATAGAACCCATCTGACTATTGACAAATGGTTGGGTCCCCTCTACTTGAAGCATGTTCTTGCCTTCGACAAAACCTGTAGTCAATCCCACTCATTTCCCACTGTCAATAGGTTAGTTCCAAAAATATATAGCCAAAGTGACATAAAGAACTGAATCATAAGCTCACTAATGTATCATCATCAAATTGATCTAAAATCAAATGTCATCAAATAGAGTTTAATAGTTTTCCATGCATTTATGTAACAAAATATATCTCAAATGTTTGAGACATGACATCCTTCCCCACTTGGAAGAGACATCATCTCGATGTCTTATTACATCCTACAAAAACAATAAAGTATCATACTAACTCTACTTAATGCATCAAATGTATCATCATTAAAGTATCATAGTATCTCTAATGTGCATCAAATAAAAGCAACTATTCTAATTTCTCAAATGCAGAAATGATCTATCAATCTCTGTAGCATCCTCCCAAGTGGCACTATCCACTAAATACTAGTCCCACTGGACCTTATACTGCATTATCTCTCTATTGCGCAACTTAACATTGCACTTCTCCAAGACTCGAATGGGCTCTACTAGCACCACTCCTGGATCCTGTACCTATAGAGTGAAAGGAAGCTAGGTGTGTGAAAATGCTTCCTACACTAATCTAATGAGGAGAGGGCTGTGTAAATTCAACTTTATCCTAACTATTACAGCAATGTTAAACCATTAACATGAGATATTGCAGCAAAACACAAGAGCCAAAAAGTAGACAAAAGAAGAAAGACAAAGATTTACGGTGGGGAAAACCCTTATCGGTTGAAAAACCCCACACTCAGAAACCTGCACAATGTATTACCAAATCTGAAAGAATGTTTACAATACACTTGCAATGCAAGCTTCAATGGTCTTCGACACTCGTGTCTGGAGTCAATCTGGTAGCATAACAATACCTGTAAACTTGTGATACAAAGTGGCAATATTGGACCTTTCTTGGAATGGGCGTCCAACATGGCTTCATGGACCAAAACCCACACCCAAGGACACTTGGTCAACATTGTAGAATGTGCCTGACACTTGTCCACAACTCCCATCCCAAAGGGGTCACCTATTTCTAAAATGGGCTATGACAGATGCTCTTACAACACTTACAACTGTCATAGAATCTGTCATAGCAGTTACAACTTACAGCTGTAAGAGAATATGTCATACACATGCTATAAATAATATATTCTGTTACAACATGTCATATTCCACCTTGGGGCACCCAAATATGCCTTATTCTAAGATCCTTCATGACACATGTCATCACCTGTCTTACAACCTCCTATTTCTAACTCTTACATGTCATAGATTCGTCCTAGGAATCCGTCATAACCATTTTGGTCAAACATTCCTTACACAACATGGAAGATGCCAACACATGGTATAATATTCCTACCACTAAGTGGGATGCCTATCTCCTCATGTGAGGACAAAAATACAAGTTGTCATAATCCATGTAGGATTGACACATCACCGTGCCACATCCCACAATATGACAATATGGATTTTCCAAATATTTACAACATAGGCAATTAAATAATAAATACAAGCATTACAAATGCAGAGAATTACCAAGGTTGAGTCACCTTAAATCCCAACATTCTCCCACTTGTCAAACACCTTGTAAGAGCCAACAGAAAAATATGATTTAACTACTATTGGCCAAGAGGCACATAGACTCCGAACACCATCTGAACTTCTCTATGCCCACTAGTTTTGTCAATGCATCTGCAACATTCTTCAAAGTATCTACCTTCTCCAAATTTACCTTTCCATCCTCAACCATGTCTCTCATGAAGTGAAACTGAACATCAATGTGCTTGGTTCTAGCATGGAAAGTTAGATTCTTTGCAAGGCAAATTGCACTCTGACTATCACAACTGATCGTGATCTATCCTGCATCAGCACCATTATTAGAACACAATCTCTTAAGCTAAATGAATTCCTTACAAGCATGAGTTTTTGTCATGTGCTCAGCTTCTATCGTGGACAAAGAAACAACAGGTTGTCACTTACTCATCCAACTAATAGCACCACGAAATAGTGCAAAAACATAAGCACTGGTGGATCTCTTGCTGTCAATGTCACTTGCCCAATCCGAATCCACAAATCCATGAATATCAACAGAATGCGGAGGTCTTGAAACATTACCATGATAGCAAATGGAATACTCAGAAGTACCCCTCAAATATCTAAACACTCGCTTAACTACATCCCAATGAACCCATCCAGGATTAGCCATAAATAGACTAAGGACTCCCACTGCTTGGCAATGTCTAGTCTTGTGTAGACCATAGCATGCATCAAACTACCAACAGTACTAGCATAAGGTACTCTGCTCATGTCCTCCACCTCATTAGGAGATTTTGGACAATCCTCAACAGACAACTTTGTCCCCAAGGAAATGGGAACACACAATGGTCTACAATCTGCCATGCTGAACCTGTCCAACATGGTCTTCACATACTTACTCTGGCTTAACCAAAGTTTTCTGTTGGTTCTATCTCTTCTGATTTCCATTCCTAGAATTTATCTAGCCGCCCCTAAATCTTTCATTTCAAACTATGCTAACAACTGAGATTTAAAATTAGAAATCATATTCTTAGCCTTCCCAATGAGCAACATATCATCAACATACAATGCAACAATAAGAATACGATAACCATCAAAATTATAATACACACAATGATCCAATTTCAATCTCACAAATCTAATTGACAACACAAAGGCATCAAACTTCAAATACCATCTCCTAGGGGATTGCTTCAAACCATCCAAAGACTTTTTAAGTTTGCAAACCAAATTGTCTTTACCTTTCACCATGTAATGCTCTGGTTGTGACATGTAGATTTCTTCCTCCAAGTCACCATGCAAGAAAGTTGTCTTCACATCCATCTGTTCTACCTCCAAGTCATAAGCTGTTGCAAGAGACAACCGGAATTGAATGGATGTCAGCTTTGCAACGGGAGAGAAGATCTCACCATAATCTATACCCTCCACTTGTGAATACCCCTTTGCAACTAATCTAGCCTTATACTTCTCAACACTGCCATCTGCACCAATTTTCTTCTTGAACATGCATTTGCATCCAACAGGTTTCCGTCCAGGAGGTAAAGGCACCAAGTCCCAAGTTTGATTCTTTTCCAAAGAAGCCATTTCTTCCTCCACGGCCTCCTTCTAGGAACCTGCATCCTTCATATCCAAAGCCTCTGATATAGTTCTAGGTTCATCACTGTTAGTAAGAAAAGCGTAAGCACAACTAGAATCAAGCAATGTAAAACCAAACCTTTTAGGTTGCTTTCTTATCCATGTAGACCTCCTCAAGAGCTGAGGTTGAGGTTCAGCTTCTTCATCTGAGCTTTCAGAGCTGCTAGAGCTCTCCTCATCATCAGGTCCAACATTGTCTTTCTGTTCAGTCTTCTCAGGGGTGAGAGGAAACTGAACAACATCCTCTTTCTTTTCTCTTTCTTTTGGCTACCAAACAGTGGAAGAAGGTGTAAACTCTCTGAAGATGACACTTCTACTATACAACACTTTTTCAGCCATGAGGTCCTAAAGCTTGTATCCTTTCACACCAACACCATAGCCAATGAAGATACACTTAACAGCTTTGTTCTCCAATTTTGACCACTTCTCCCTAGGTACATGTGCATATGCCTCACAACCAGAAACACGAAGTTGCCTTATTGAAGGCTTTCTACCAAACCACACCTCCATAGGTGTCTTTCCAACAAGAGCTAATGTTGGAGATCTGTTTACCAGATAGCAAGTAGTGGAAACAACTTCAGCCCATAACTTTTGTTCTAGGCCAGCTCCACTAAGCATACTCCTAGCCTTCTCCATCTGTGTCCTATTCATCCTCTCTGCAACTCCATTTTGCTGCAGGGTGTATGGAGTTGTCTTGTGCCTTTCAATCCAAATTTCCTTGAAATACTTATCGAATATTGTAGAACATAACTCACCACCGTTGTCAGTTCTCAAACATTTAATCTTTCTACCAGTCTAATTTTCAGCAAAGGCTTTAAACTTCTTAAACTTGCTATAGACTTTAGATTTGATTCTGAGAAAGTAAATCCATGTCCTTCTACTGTAATCATCTATAAAAGATACAAAGTATACAGATTTTGATAACGAAGGAACATTAACAGGACCAAACACATCAGAACGAATGAGGTCCAACAAACCAGAAGACTTATGAGAACTTGAGTAAAACTGAACACGGTTTTGCTTTCCATAAATGCAATGTTCACAAAAGTCAAACTCAAGATTACAATCATCTAACCCCTCAATGAGGTTCTTATTTTTTAGGGTACGCAAAACCTTCTCACCAATGTGGCCAAATCTCTTATGCCATAACATTGTCTTTTCTACAGGAAGTTTAATTTCCAATGCACGATTATAGCGATCAAGACTAGAAACAACAGATTTATTCACTGTTGCCCTCTTCCTTGAGTTAGAAGAACTATTGCATTGTGAAATGCATGCCTCCAGCTAAAACATAGTACCTCTCCTAGTACCCTTAGCAAGCACCATAGCTCCTCTAGTCATCTTGCATCCTTCTTTCGAAAAAACAACCTGCACCCTGCATCATTCAAACTACTTACAGAAAGTAGGTTCTGTTCTAAGCCTAGGATGTACATAACCCCAGAGATCCCCTTCACTTGACCATCAGGGAATCAGATAGAGACTCTTCCACAACCAACGATCTTCAGATGAGAGTCGTCACCCAGATACACCTTTCCACCATCGAACTTCTCATACTTAATGAACCAATCTCGATGTGAGGTCATGTGGAATGATGCACCAAAGTCGATTAGCCACACATCATCAGATGCATGGGTTGCCAAGGCTACGATGAAAGCATCACCATCATCTTGTGATTTGTTAGAATCTGAATCAGGAGCTTTATTCTTTTTCTTCTTCTCCTCTTTGCATTCCTTTCAAAAATGCCCAGTTTTGCCACAGTTCTAACAAAGAGCCTTGGACTTTCGAGGAGATTTGGATCTCCCATGGGATTTGGATCTACCCTTCTCATCTTTCTTGTCCTTCTTCTTCCCTTTCTTCATGGGTCTTCCACGAACTGCAAGGGCCTCTTTGGCTTCCTCAGAAGACTTTCTCCGCATCTCTTCAGACAACAGTGAAGAAACCACTTCTTCCATTTTGAATGTGGATGTGGTGCTTCCGATTGCCATGACAAGATGATCCCATGAGTCCGGTAGAGAACAAAGCAAGGTCATACACCGATCCTGCTCATCCATCTTTACACCAATAGATGTTAATTGTGCAACCAACATGTTAAAAGAATTCATATGCTCAGCATTGGATCCTCTGTCGTCCATTCGAAGGGAATACAACTTATTTCTCAGGAAAAGTTTATTGACTAGGGATTTGGCTTGATACACATCCCCCAACTTCTTCCAAAGGAGTTTTGCAGTAGTCTCCTCATGGACATTTAACAACACAGAATCAACAAGACTAAGTCTTATGAGACCCTTAGCCTTCTGATCCTTAAGATCCCAATCAGCTTGTGACATTACAGCTGGTATAGTTTCATTCACACTATCCCAAAGGTCTCTGTCAACTAACATGTCTTCCATCTTGATCTTCCACAACTCAAAATTACTGCCATTAAACTTCTCTACTTCAAACCTTCCTGATGTGCCTACCATCTCCTTACTGCAATAAGATATAGAATGCTCTGCACAGACTCCCACTCAACCTAAGATTACCTCAAAAAACCCCTACCCAACAACTAGGACCAAAGGTGATCAAACTTTGATAACAACTGAAAGGAAGCTAGGTGTGTAGAAAGGCTTCCTACACTAATCTAATGAGGAGAGGGTTGTGCAAATTCAACTTTATCCTAACTATTACAGCAATGTTAAACTATTAAAATGAGATATTGCAGCAAAACACAAGAGCCAGAAAGTAGATAGAAGAAGAGAGACAAAGATTTACGGTGGGGAAAACCCTTATCGGGTGAAAAACCCCACCCTCAGAAACCTACACAATATATTCAAAACAAATCTAAAAGAATGTTTACAATACACTTACAATGAAAACTTCAATGGTCTTCAACACTCATGTTTGGAGTCAATCTGGCAGCATAACAGTACCTATAACCCTGCGATATAAACTCCATCTCCAAGCACCTATATAAATACGAAATACAAGGCAATATTGGACCTTTCTTGGAATGGGCATCCAACATGGCTTCATGGACCAAAACCCATGCCCAAGGACACTTGGTCAACATTGTAGAATGTGCTTGATACTTGTCCAGAGCTCCCATCCCAAAGGGGTTGCCTATTTCTAAAATGGGCTATGACAGATACTCTTACGACACTTACGACCATCATAGAATCTGTCATAGTGGTTACAACTTATAGCTATAAGAGAATCTATCATACACATGCCATAAATAGCATATTCTCTTAGAACATGTCCTATACCACCTTGGGGCACCCAAATATGCCTTATTCTAAGATGCTTCATGACACTTGTCATCATCTGTCTTACAACCTTCTATTTTTGACTCTTACATGTCATAGATTTGTCATAGGAATCCATCATAACCGTTTCGGTGAAACATTCCTTACACAACATGGAAGATGCCGACACATGGAAAAATATTTCTACCATTAAGTGGGATGCCTATCTCCTCATGTGAGGATAAAAATACAAGTTGTCATAATCCATGTAGGATTGACACATCACCATGCCACATCCCACAATATGACAATATGGATTTTCCAGATATTTACAACATAGCCAATTAAATAATAAATACAAACATTACAAATGTAGAGAATTACCAAGATTGAGACACCTTAATTCCCAACATAGAGCATGCCAATCAAGAATATGCAATGCATTATGATGATAAGTTTTGAGTAACAACACATGAAAAACATTAAGGATTTTGGTGAGAGCCAGTGGTAAATCAAGTCTATATGCAACTAGATTGATCACTTCAAGGATGTCAAAAGGTCCTATGAATCTAGGAGTGAGTTTGGATGCTTTGCCAAATGTAATCAAACTTTTGTGTGTCTTGAATTTTATAAAAACCTTGTCGCCTAGTGAGAATTGCCCGAAGGTCCTATTTTGGTCTACGTGATTTTTCTATCTATCAGAGGCTTGCTTTAATTTCTCTTTAATTATTCTCATTTGATCTTCCATTTCCTTTAACATGTTAGGTCCAACCACTATTCTATCTTCAACTTTGTCCCAATTCATGGGTGTCTTACACTTGCACCCATAAAGAGCCTCAAATGGTGCCATCCCTAAAGATGCGTGGTATGAATTATTGTATGTGAACTCTACCAATGGTAGATATTCTTCCCATTTATATTGTTGGTTCATACAGTACATCCTTAGAAGATCTTCCACTACCTGGTTGACTCTCTCTATCTGACCATCTATTTGAGGATGATATGATGTGCTAAAATTCAACTTGGTCCCCAAAGCTGCATTAAGCGTGGTCCAGAACCTAGAGGTCATGCGAGTGTCATGATCTAAGATGATTGTCTCTAGCACTCCATGTAATCAAAAGATCTCTTGAAAAAACTTTTTTGCTAAGGTCAACGATTCGTCTGAGAGATTTTTGGGAATGAAATGGGCCACTTTTGTCAGTTTGTCGACCACCACAAAGACGACATCATGCTGGTTCTTTGACATGGGCAATCCCTGAATAAAATCCATGCTAATTACCTACCACTTATAATCTAGAACATTGTGTGGATAAATAAGTCCTACAAGATGGACATGTTCGGCCTTGATGTGTTGACACTCTAAAAATTGAGAGACAAACTCAGTTATGTCCTTCTTAAGCTTAGGCCAAAAGTACAGTGGTCTCAACCCTTCCATCATCTTGGTCACTCCTGGGTGTCTTGAATATGGTGTGCTATGGACCTCCTTGAGAACTAGTTTCCTCAACACACCTGATTCTGGGACATCCATCCTTCTCTAGTATCTCAAAATCCCATCTAGCTCAATTGTATACCCATCAAATCGATGATCCGAGGGGTTTGCTTCTAATGTTTGTTTAACTTGGTCATAATGCTCATCTTCTTGCAAGTTTTGGATTACCTGTTGTCTCAGATTGGATCTAGTAGTAACCATGGCAGCCAAATGTCTTCTCCTACCAAGAGCATCTGCAACCCTATTCTCCTTTCCCTTTATATACTCAATTCTAATATCATACTCGCTAAGGAATTCTAACCACCTTCTCTATCATGCATTGAGATTAGGTTGGGTGAAGATGAACTTGAGCCCTAAATGATCTATCTTTAACTCAAAGGGCTTGCCCAAGAGGTAGTGCCTCCACATCTGGAGTGCATGAGCAATGGCAGCCAACTCAAGATCATGAGATGCATAGTTTAACTCATGTTGCTTTAGTTTTCTAGATTCATACGCCACCACTTTTCCATTCTGCATCAACACTCCTCCCACATCTTCACCAGAAGCATCTATTATCACTGTGAAATGACCATTTGGATTAGGTATGGTCAGAATAGGTGTTGTTGTGAGTTTTTCCTTTAAGAGATGGAAAG
The DNA here is from genome assembly GCA_027924645.1 of Cunninghamia lanceolata. Taxonomy (NCBI): domain Eukaryota; kingdom Viridiplantae; phylum Streptophyta; class Pinopsida; order Cupressales; family Cupressaceae; genus Cunninghamia; species Cunninghamia lanceolata. The sequence continues at coordinate 1,558,453 of BSBN01000813.1, read as the reverse complement.
CTTGTTCACATCTGTCTGTCCAACCAAACTTCTTACCTTTCTTCTATAATGAGGTTATTAGTGCTATAATTGTTGAGAATCCTTCTACAAATTTCCTATAATATCTAGCTAGCCCCATAAAACTTCTATCCTTAGTTACATTTCAAATGTGGTGTGGGCCATTCCATTATTGCTTTGATCTTTTCTAGATCTACTGCTATCCCATTTGCTGAAATCACGTGGCCAAGATAGTGCACTTTACTTTGGTAAAACATACACTTAGATAACTTGCCAAAATGTTTACACTTGCTCAAGCACTACAAGACTATCCTCAAATGTCTATCATGCTCCTCTACTGACTTAGAATAAATTAGAATGTCATCCAAGAAGACCAACATAAATTCATCCAAACAATCCCTGAACACACTATTCATCAAATTCATAAATGTTGCAGGTGCATTAGTTAACCTGAATGGTACTACTGTGAACTCATAGTGACCATAACAAATTTTGAATGTTGTCTTAGAGATATCCTCATCCTTAATCCCTAGCTAATGGTAACCCGATTTAAGGTCTATTTTGGAGAATACCTTTGCACCCTTCATCTGATCAAATAACTCATCTATCCTTGAAAATTGTAGATATTTATTCTTTATATTCACCTTGTTGAGCATCCTGTAATCAATGCACAACCACAACATTCCATCCTTCTTTACAAAGATGACTGGTATGCCCCAAGGTGACACACTAGGTCTAATAAACCCTTGTTTTAACAATTCTTTGAATTGTACTTTGAGCTCATATAGTTCTATTGTTGTCATTCTGTAGGGTGCCCTAGACTGTGGTTCCCTTCTAGGCACAAGATCTATTGAGAAATTGAATTCCCTTTTTGGTAGTAGTTCTATCAATTCATCAAGGAATACATCTTGGAACTCTCTAATGATAGGATACTTATCAAAGGATGGTTCCTGATTATCTAAATTTCTTATTTTGACTGCATAGATTGACCAACCCTTTCTTTTAGCTTTCTTTAATTGCATGTCTAAAATCTGTCTTAGCTTAAGCGATGTCCTAAAACCAAGAATCTCTATCTGATTCCCAAAGTCATTAAGGCATTTCACTACTTTTTATTCACAATCTACTAAGGACTTGTGCTTAGATAGCCAATTGATTCTGAGAATTATGTCATATGATCCTAGAGGTGCAACATAAAGGTTGACTTGCATTTGGAAAGTTGGGAGAACTAATTCACTGCATACTAGACATGAGTCTACTCTTTTCTTTGTATTGTTACCTTACTGCACCATCCAAGAATTTTCCATGTGTTCCAATTTTATAGATAACTTAGCTACAATTTTAAGGTATACAAAACATTCTGTAGCTCTGGTATCAATTAAAATGGAAACTGGAAGACCAAAGAGCTTACCAGAAAACTGAATGGGTGTAGCTTGAAAATCTGCCTGACGATGATCTACAACTGCATTAATTTGGTGTTGTGGAACTCCTGGCCAATTCCCGTCTATCTGGTTTGCTGTTCAACAAGGACATGCACTAGCATAGTGCTCTCCTCCACAAGTATAACATCCATCTTTAGGTCCTCTATGTCTAGCCAGCATGTCCCTTCTGTTATTGTTACTGTTATTGCCAGAGTTTCCTTTCTTATTATTCCCCCCTTGGTTTCCACTGTTCCTATCCTAAAAATTGTTTCCTCTTTTAAGATTCCAAATCTGATGCTTGTCATTTCCTTAATTGTTGTTGCCAATCTGATTGTGATTGTCATTCTAGAACCTTTTATTTCCATATTTCACATCTCGACTCTTATGGTAATTAGCAATTTGCTGCAATTTCTACTCCTGCTTAGTCACTTTTTCAAACACTTTATCCATGGTCAAGGGATTATGAATATCAACTTCTACCTCAATCTATGGCCTTAAACCCAAGATAAACTTATTGATCTTGAACCTCTCATCCCCTTGATACTGTGGGACATACTTCAATAGGTTGGAGAATTTCTCCCAATACTAAGTCACTGTTATACCTCCCTGAGTTAGGTTTTGAAATTCTGTCATCTTTTTATCAAAATAAAGTTGTGGTAACCACCTCTTCCTAAAGAGCTTGAGGAAGCGGTCCCATGTTACTTCTCTAGGAAGTAGTTTCTTTTCTACTTTTTCATTTTCCCACCATGTCGTTGCTTCTCTAGTAAGCTAGTAAGATCCCCATATTGCTTTAGTTTCATTAGACAAGTTTCAGAAATCAAAATATTTTTCCATATCAATTATCCATACCTCCGCTCCGTCACCAATACTCTTACCATCAAACATAGGAGGGGTGACCTTTTTAAGATCCTTTCCCAACTCCTCAACAATTCTATTTTGATTGTTCACATTCACTTCACCTTCTGGGCCTCGTGCTTCTTCCCTTCATTCCTCATCCTAATTTCCTTTGATTTCCTTGACTTCCTATTCCAAATTGTTCATTTGGCTTCCTTGTTGAGTTAAGAGATCAAGGATTTAATCCATTCACTTATTCTATCCATCATTGTTCTATTCATTATTGTTTACCTCATGTTTCAATTTCCTTCATTATTTCCAACATTACTTCCTGCGTTGGTTCCTTCATTAGTGCTTGTATTGTTCCCTACATTTGCTCCTTCATTATTTCCTTTATTTAGGTCACTACCAGATCCTAGGGTTGCTCCCTTACATCCAGAGTTTCTAGTATTTATATTGAATTATCTGCAAGAAGTTTACAACTTTAGCATAATAGTCCAAAAAGGCCTAGTGTAGAACCTTCACTCTAATAACAAATGTAGGGTAATGAAAATTCTAAAACATACATACATAACTAAAATGAACATTAGAACAAAAGTAAGTAACTGCAATTACACTAACAAGTAAAGGAGACAGATTACATTATTTTCAATACAAGGATCCATTCATAATGAGATATACATTCATATTACATTTTTTTTCTAAAGTTCAATTACAAATCTTTCTGAGATAACAATATATACAAGTTTCAAATATGGTTTTATGCCTTACATATCATTTAAGTTCAAAGAAGAAATACAACTATTAACAAGATCAAGTTAATCCAATACAATCAGCCCTCGACTACCATCGACCATCTGGCCATATGTTGCGTCGAAGGACAAGAACATGATTCAGACACTTTTTCACCCAACCACAAAGCTTACGCTTCCCTGGTATCCTTCAAACTAAAGGATGCCCAACCCTGCTCAAAGGGCCTAGCAACATGTAAACAAGTGGTAGGGTGGAATTTGGTATGTGCCTATTAACCTACATACATCCCTAACTTGAATGCAACATCACATTAATAGGATATGACAGGGAAAATAAATGTATAAAACTAGGCAAACAGACCATCTATTTCAATGGTGCACATGTCTATTTCAACATCAAATTTAAACTTTGGCCAAAGTGTAAAACTGATTAACGGTGTGTAGATTTTGAAAAGAAAACCTACTTCCCTATTTTCCCATATTCGGCACCAGTCCTGGAAGGTAACTTTCCACAAAAGAATATAAACATAGAAAAACAAAATAACCATTCCCATTCATTTACATTTTACAAAAAAATAACACTCAATTCCCACATTCATTAATTCAAGATTAGATTTACATTTCAGATGATTTCAATTGTTGTTTGTTTCATAGGTAGTCAGTTTTCTAAGCAAGTAACTCGGTGTGATTTATGCAGTTATATCTGTTCATTTCATGTAATCATTTAGTATCTTCATTGTTGTAGATAAATACAGTGTTTTAACTGCCATAGGTAAGTGTTAATGGGATATCTCAACTTGCTTGCCATCACATAGGGCATGTATTTGTATATAAATCTATTTTTTAATTTGAAATAAAATTCTAACTCTTAGTTACAAAATAGGCTCATGCTCATTTCAATTATATAAGACGAAAATTAAAATATTAATCCGTTTGTTAGTTAATATGCCAAACTATTTAAATATATATAGTTGCAGATCAAATATAAATCTACTGGGGCCGACTATAACAATATATATAAGGCTGAACTCATAATTCCATCACTGGCCAAACTCATCTAACATACTAGCTTCTAAAAGAAAAGAAAAGAAAAGAAAAAAATGACATAGGCCAGAATGTTAATTTTAGATGTCGATTAAGAAAAAGGCCGATCACTTTCAAGAAAATACAGGGAATCGATTATAAGGGTAAACTGTCTAGTTAACAAGAAAATACATGCAAATGTGCTTTCTTTGAGGCTATTGCAAGAAAGGCAGACCACTACCGCGATGCAAAGGAAAATTTAATAGTCTTGCAGATTTTAGTAGAACATATCAGAGGTCGTTTACAAGTAAATTGAAGGTCAAATGAAATCTCAGACTTAATCAAAGGAAAAATAGGTGGCTTAAGTGGCTTTCAGATCTAAATGGATATGCAAAGGGCATTAAATGTTGAAATAGGCCGATCGATCAAATAAAGTATACACCATGTAGTAAAGAGAAAAGTAGTTTATAGGTAAGAAAACATAAATTGTTTGAACAATGATCCAACAGGCCGTAAGGCCATTTAGATTGACTTAGGTTGAAAGGCATTGATGAGGCTGACCGAGAGTTGGATGATGATCTAATGATACAGGGCAATTTTGACATTTGCAGAGGTCAATTTCAACCAAGGTTTACAGGTCAAATCAATGTGAGAATTAAATTTAAACTAGATCTAACAATGGTTTGCAGGCCATAACAAAAAGGAGCAATCAACGTGATGAGAGGCAGGTAGTATCGCTTGAAGATGCCATTGGTTACAATATGCAGACTAGCAGGTCAAAACTGAGGTCGATTAAGTGGAAAGGATGTCTAATCTGAGGATACAGGAATATTTTTTTTACGAAATGTAGATCAAACAAATAATTATAGAGGCCATTTGAATTACAATAGGTTAATCTTTCTAATCAATAGCAGATCTTTCACATTCAAGATTGGGTTGATTCAGGGCAAATAGTAGTTACAAGAAACAAATTTAAAAAGGCCGTTAAGGATAGTGAATAGGTTGAATTATTACTATGGCATCACATGTCAACATAAAGAATGTAGCCAAGAAGTCTTTCATGATAACTAACTAGCTGTTAATGGCAAAAGAAAGATGAACATTACAATAGTCTACAAAAGTATTAAGGTCGAACAAATCTGTGATGTAGTTACATACCGATCTATAGGAGGAGGTTGCTCTAAGAACAAGGTAAAAGCCGTTGAAAGGAAGCATTGAGAGATCCTCCTGCTGTGAATTAAAACTGGTGAAATTCTTCATCCGTCTCCCTAGATCTCTATTCTTGCACCATATATTTGTGTGCTCCCTTTTTCCTTTTGCTTCTCTTTTTAATTATATCAAAAACCTTATTTTTTTCTCCAAGTGGGCATCCATTCTCATGCAATTGTTTTCTTTTATATTTATTTATTTATTTTTTAATATATTTGAATAATCTTACATCTACTATATTTATATGAAAGCATATAATTATAAGAAATTTTTTAATTTTTCAAAGCAATTTAATACTATTTATTATATGTAACAACAAAGACAATCTTATCAAATTTAAGGTTTAGGCATCGAAACCAAGCATAAGGACCTTTACATGAAAACAACAATCATAAATGTTAATACCATTAAGAACATTAGACAAATAGTATATCAAAGCAAGAATGTAATTCTACATGAGTGTGTGATAGGGCACCAAACAGAACCCATCCAACTGTTAACAAATGGCTAGGTCCCCTCTACCTAAAGCATGTTATTTCCTTTGATGAAACCTGCAATCAATCTCACTCATTTCCCACTATCAATAGGCTAGTTCCAAAAATATATAGCCGAAGCGACATAAAGAACTGAATCATAAGCTCACTAATGTATCATCATCAAATTGATTTAAAATCAAATGTCATCAAATAGAGTTTAATAGTTTTCCATGTATTTACGTAATGAAATATATCTCAAAAGTTTGAGATGTGACAACTTGTCCCATTCATCTTTATAGCCCTATATGTTGGGATAAGTTGACATTAACCTTTTAAATCCCAATATTGTATTTATTCCATTTATTATTTGTAATTTGTAATTACCCATAAGGGATGTACAAGTTTCACCAGTAGTTTGTTACAGAGTTACTTTTACTGCTCAAGGAATCTTGGTAAATAGTAAATGAGGTGAGGTGGAGAATCTTGGTACCTATCTTAGGGAAATGTATTTTTGGGCTGTTATGACGTATGTCATAAGTTTGTAAGAGTATCTATGATAACTTACAATTGTCATAAGGTGTAAGAGATTCTATGACAACATATGACAACAATTATTGTCTTGTAAGTTCCTATTCTTGGTTCTAGGAGCCTATATTGGGAAGATGCCTATGACAGGTGTAAGGGAATCTATAAGAAGATGATTTTGGAGTAACCCAAGATAGAAAAGTTGGATTTTGTCCATCTCCCATGAATTTATTTGGTGGGTACTCATTTTTTATAAATATGAGACTTGAGAGTGAAGTTTGGTAGAGTAACAGTGAGAGGAAAACTTGCTTGCAGGTAACAGGTTGAGTGAGAGATTTTTTGTACACAAGTCCTGTTGGATTGAAGAATGAAGAGCAGATTGGTAGTGGATGTATTGTAATCTTGTTTTGAAGATAATACAACTTGGGCCTTTCTTCTTGGTGGAGTTTTTTTCCTGCGAGGTTTTCTCCATGTAAACAATGTGTTATGTGTTTATTCTTTTGTTCCATTGCTACCTTGTGTTGTGAGATCTTGCATTCTTATGTTGCTGATTTGTGCCTCTTTGTTGCTACTAGCTTATGGTGATGTTATTGCTATTATAAGTTCATCTAAGGTGGTTTTATCAAGCATGTTAAAGTGGCTTATTTTACCATCATAAAGAAATTGAATCTTTTCATGGTATTTTAAGGATTAAGCAAACTTATTTTTAGATTTGTAAACAATTTTCATATTTCTATATTGTAGTAGTCAAAGCCTTGTATCTCACCAATTGGTATCATATCTTGGTGATTTGATGATTAACAATTGGATTAGAGATTGTTCGTTTATTCCAACAATTGGTATTAGAGCTTAAGGTAGTTCCATGGCTTGCATGTGCTCGTATGTGATTGCATGTTCTTGCATGTGAGTTGCATGTACTTGCATGTGATTGCATGTGCTTGCATGTGAGTTGCATGTACTTGCACAGACTTGCATGTTGCTTGCACGTGCTTGCATTTGATGGATTCATGGTAATTTGGTTCTGGGTATTCCTCTATTTTTTTATTTTAGCTTGTAAAGATTGTGAATTTGTTGGAAGGAATTGTAGAGTTGGAGGTTTTTTTGGCTGTAGTGGATGTTCTATATGTTGGCATTATTTTGTAGATCTGTGAGATTGGAAGCCATGGTATCTAACTCTTAGATGGATATTGTTAATGAGATCTACGATGGGCTCTTGAGGCTCAGGGTTATGGATCTTCATGGAGTTGATCTTGTGGTAGTGATCTGGAGCTCCGGTTTAGCAATATGTGAGTATCCTCTTGCATGGTGGTTATGTTCCTTTACTTTGTGGTCATGTGAAGTGAATGGGTTTTCATATTGGGTGGTTGATTTTGGTGCCTTGGTTACATGGAAGAACATTTATTTTTTGGACTATAGTATGGAGTGCTTATGTTGGATTCACAGGTTTAGCCCTTGGTTACATGAAAGTATTGGATGATTTACCACCAGTTGCATGTGGGCTATGGAGTTGGTATTTTAGTGATATGGAAACTCCTGGACAACCTAATTCCTCCTTTTTCATATTCATGTTATTTTGGATATGTAGGTTTTATAGTTTTCCTATTTCAAAAAGTTGTGGAATTATAGATCTGTGATATTTCATTATTTCAGATGGCATGTATGGTGTGAATGTCTGGATGTTTAAGTGATTTTAGATTTACAGAGAGATAGTTTTGCAGGCTTTACATGTTAGTTCAAAAATATGGGGTTTGTAGATCTATGGAAAGATTGTATTCAGACTCTTAGAGTATTTTGGATGGAAACAGTTACAGATTTGCAGGGCTGCTTGATGGGTTCTTATGATCTATGGGTACTCTTATGTGGATTTGTTTGGCAAATCAGGTCTATTGTTGATCCTGGTGTTTGAATCTTGGAAATCTACATGTTATTCCTGGTTATCTTTGTTCTACATGTTACTGATGTGGGGTTGAATCTATTTTTCAGTTCTTTGAGATTGGAGCACTGACCATGTTTTCCTCCTTTGGGATGTTGCATGAGTGTAGATCTTGTAAATTATTTGACGAGGATTCTATTTGGTTGGCCTCTTCTTCGTCACCTTGTTTACATTTGTATGTTTATTGTAGTGAGACAGAAGGATGCTTTAGAGTACCTAATATAGTTGTTCATTAGAATCTATAGCAGTAAGTTGTGGTGCATGAAAAACTCAGTATCACTTTTAGTGGGAGTTTTGTGCAGTTACATAGTGTGTTCTATCTTCTTATTTTGGAGATTACAATTTACTTGACCTTTTCGGAGTTGTTGTCGTTACAGTGGTTTTCTTTGATTGTGTTGAGGCCATGGATGATCTTCATTTAGGAGATGGCTATCATGATGTCATGGATAACTTTGTTACATGTTTCAGTGGGAGCTTTTGACAGTGATGATTTGATGTTTATCTTGTTGCCATGTACAACTCGGTATCATGGTTCAGTGGGAGCTTTGGCAAGATATGATTATCTTGATGTGATTTGAAGAGGTTTTGACATCTTGTTTCATGGAGGAGCCTTAGAGTCTTTTGTAAATGTGTTATTGTTCTTCCTTTGGAGAGGATGTAGTTCTCTTTGGTTTTGAGTATTAATCATTTACTTGGAGCTTCATGATTTTGCAAGAACTTGCATTTGAAGTTGGCATGGATTGATTGGTGAAGTGCTCATGGATACTAAAGAGACTCGGGTTAGGCTGTAAATCTCTTGTACTTAAGAGATATGTGTTGAAATGGTTACTTGTTATGGAAGTTTTTCAATAGTTAAGATCAAGGAGCCTACACCTAGAAATGGATGTGATTCCATCATAGACCTGATGAGAAGGTTGTCTTTATTGAAAGCTTATATTGCTTGGTGTCATATGCATAGGACAATGTTGTATCCCACTCTTGGTCTACTCTGCAGGTAAATGATCTAAAAGGTGTTGTCTGCCTGATTATTAGATGCATTCTTTATATGTATCTTGTCTTCTCTTGTGCATTAGTCTTGAAAGTTGAGTTCTGAGGGCTTGTTGAGAAGTAGATGCATGATTTTATGTATTTTCGTTGTTCTCCTTATAATCTTGAACTTGGGTTAGTTCTGAGGATTTGGTAGGAGAGGTACAGGAGATGGATAGTGGCATTGGGCATATTCCCTTATGTTGTGGGAATGTTTGGCTAGTTTGATCTACTTTTTTCGAGAGGTTTACATCTATTTATGCCATGTTTCATTATAATTTGAATGGTTGGATGTTGATATCCTTTTAGTTTGGGAGTGTTGAAGATCTTACTTTACACAGTTTGGCACATGCTAGTGTGGTATAAGGACATGGTTTGATTTGAAGGTTCTCTCTTTCTAGGTATATTGTCTTCTTCCTGAAGGTTCTTATGTTTATAGAGTTGAGGTTATGAATGGAGTCATGTGTTGTTGTATGTACTTCATTATTTTTTGGCAATAGTTTGGTAGCTCCTTGATCTCTTTCTTCATTAGTTTGGAGGACTTGGAAGAGTTATTTGAATTGGTAATGAGAGATGTATTTTGCATATCATTGTATGTTTCTTTGACACTATGATAGAGGAATTAGCCACATCCTCTATGTGAAGTGCTATAGGAGGACTTGTTAATGCTATAATCTTGATTTTAAATTTGACATTACCTGTGCAGTGGGAGTTCCAGAAGGTATATGTGTTATGTATGAGAGGTGCACCTCTCTTGAACTGGTTACACTTTACTGTAGTGAGTTACTTCAGAGGTCTTTTATCGCATGTCTATCTATGTTGTTACCTTGGAGCCTTCTTTTGTAGGATGGTGGATATACAGGGACTTGTTTGTAGATTTTGATTTGTTATGTTGATAGCATGAAGTTCTACCTATGATAGTTTACTTACCCTACTTTGAGGTATGGATAGTTTGGATGAGCTAACAACTTGTTGTGGTTGCTATTCCAATTTGGTATGAGTGTGGCAGTCACTCAAAGTCATTTGTTATCATTTGAATTTGATGCTTGTGTTCATGTATAGATTGGTGCAGGTTTTAGTGACAGTTGATATGTTTCACTTTGGCATGTTCCTTGTCCTATCATGGGTGACATGATGTGAGGATTTCTTGCTTGAGATGGTGGTTATCATGGTTTCTTTTTGCAACCTATCTTGTTAGAGCATAAAAGCATGTTAAAGAATCAATAATACATGGTTGGCTAAGGGATGTTTATTCCCTTGTTGATTTCCTATGGGTTGATTTACAATGTATAATGTCAAGTGGGAGAATGTTGGGATAAGGTGCCATTAACCTTGTAAATCCCAATATTGTATTTATTCCATTTATTATTTGTAATTTGTAATTACCCATAAGGGATGTATAAGTTTCACCAGTAGTTTGTTACAAAGTTACTTTTACTGGTCAAGGAATCTTGGTAAATAGTAAATGAGGTGAGGCAGAGAATCTTGGTGCCTATCTTAGGGAAATGTATTTTTGGACTGTTATGATGCATGTCATAAGTTTGTAAGAGCATATATGACAACTTACAATTGTCATAAGGTGTAAGAGATTTTATGACAACTTATGACAACAATTATTGTCTTGTAAGTTCCTATTCTTGGTTCTAGGTGCCTATATTGGGAAGATGCCTATGACAAGTGTAAGGGAATCTGTAAGAAGATGATTTTGGAGTATCACAAGATAGAAAAGTTGGATTTTGTCCATCTCCCACGAATTTCTTTGGTAGGTACTCATTTTTTATAAATATGAGACTTGAGAGTGAAGTTTGGTAGAGTAACAGTGACAGGAAAACTTGCCTGGAAGTAACAGGTTGAGTGAGAGATTTTCTATACACAGGTGCTGCTGGATTGAAGAATGAAGAGGAGTTTGGAAGTGGATGTATTGTAATCTTGTTTTGAAGATAATACAACTTGGGCCTCTCTTCTTGGTTGATTTTTTTCTACAAGGGTTTCTTCACGCAAACACTATGTTATGTGTTCATTCTTTTGTTCCATTGCTACCTTGTGTTGTGAGATCTTGCATTCTTATGTTGCTAATTTGTGCCTATTTGTTGCTGCTATCTTATGGTGATGTTATTGCTATTATAAGTTCATCTAAGGTGGTTTTATCAAGCATGTTAAAGTGGCTTATTTTAGCATCATAAAAAAGTTGAATCTTTTCATGGTATTTCAAGGATTAAGCAAACTTATTTTCAGATTTGCATACAATTTTTAGATTTCTATATTGTAGTAGTCAAAGCCTTGTATCTCACCAATTGGTATCATATCTTGGTGATTTGATGATTAACAATTGGATTAGAGATTTTTCATTTATTCTAACACTATAACACTCCTTGATGTGGGCCATTCAACAATAGCCCTTACTATTTTGGGTGCATCTTAAGACCCTCAATTGAGACAACAAATCCTAGGTCTACCAACTCCTTTGTAAAACTACATTTCTTTAGATTAAAATCAACAATTCTCCTCTCTCAGCTTCTCTAAAACTCTTCTAATATGCATTAGATGCTCTTCCCAAGTCTTACTGAAAATTAAAATGTCATCTAGATAAACAATAAAAAACTTTCCCAAAAATTCTTTCAATACCTTGTTCATGAGCTACATGAATGTGATCAATGCATTGGTAAGCCCAAATCGCATAACTAACCACTCATACAAACCTTCCTTTGTCTTGAAGGCTATCTTCAATTCATCTCCTTCTTAGATTTGGATTTGCTGATATCCACTCTTTAAATTTGTGTTTGTGAAGTACTTGGCTCCACTTAGGCAATCGATTATGTCATCCATCCTTGGCAATGGAAATTGATACTTGATCATGATCTCATTGATGGCTCACGAGTTTGTACACATTCTCCATTCTCCTTCCTTCTTTGGTGTTAGTACTACATGTACCACACATGGACTTACGCTCTCCCTTATTATTCCTTTCCTTAACAACTTGTGAACTTGTTTGTTCAGCTCTTCATTCTCTGCAAGAGTCATTCTATGGGCTGCCTTGTTTGACAAACTAGCCCCTGGTATCAAATCCATTTGGTGACTTATCTTCCTCACTAGTGGTAAACCTTCTAGTGCATTATCAGAGACAATGTACTAAAATTCTTCTAACATGTCTAAGACTTATGTTGCTGCATCTTCACATTTCTCCTGGTTAATCTTAGGAATCAATGCAAAGCAATGATGTTCATGCTTCATACCATCCAAAAATTTCCTACCATCTACCAAGTAAATTTTGGCAGTACTACATACTTTTTCTTCCACCTCCTTTAAGGTCTTCAACTTATGCTGAACTCCATCCTTTGTTAAGGAATAGGTGTTTTCACATGGTCATCATGGACACCACACCTATCATACTATCATGGCCTTCCCAATAGCATATGACATGCATCCATCAGTATGATGTCACATAGCACCTCATCATGGTAGTCTCCAATCTTGAACTTGAAGTTAAGCACTACTCATTGATCAAAGCTCTATGGTCCTTCTGCAACCATGCAATCTGATATGGATGTGGATGCCTTCTCCTTGTCAACTTCAACTTGTTAACCATCTCCTCTGAGACAAGATAATCAGTGCTTCTATTGTCAATAATAATATCACAACACTTACCTTCACTCTTGCACTGTGTGGCATAAACTCTTCCTTTGATCTAGTTCTTTCTCCTCATTTAACAAGGTTCTTCTGATGTATGTACTAGGGTTTCTCCCCTTTCAGCATCTTCAGAATGCTTAGATTCTGCATCTTCATCTACATGTGCAACTCGTGCATTACCTTCAATTCTTCTATTTATGCTTTCTTGATGTTGGGGACACTCATAGGCTCGATGTCCTTCTCCAAATTGGAAACATGTTCCTCTAAAACCTCCTCTTCCAGGTCCTTGCATGAGTCTTTCTCTTCCTCTTTGTCTTTGCTCACCATTATTTTGGTTGTGAGGGTGATAGGAATTGTATCCTTTATGAGTCGACTAGTGCCTGCTTCTTCACTTTTCTTTTGATCTTCATTTTGGCCTCCATAGGATCTTCCACCAGTCCTTCCACCATGACCTCTTCCTCTTTGCTTACTTTCAAATCTTTTATTCATCTTCTCTTCCACCTTTAGAGAAAATTGGTATGCATCTTCTATATTGGTCATTCTGACCAGGCTCATCTCCTCTTGAATACTTGTCCTCAACCCATTAATGTAACATGCTACCTTCTCCTTGTTGGCCTCTACATGGCCTATTCTGATAATAATATTATAAAGCTCTTTTGTACACTTCTTAATAGACTTGTTACTTTGTTTCAATCCTTGTAGCTTCTTCAACAACTCCAACTCATAGTCCATAGGAATGAACTCCTTCTTTAGTTTGTCCACCATCTGGTCACATCTGATAATCTTTCCTTTTCCTCTTCTATTTCTCTCTAACTGGACCTCCTTCCACCAAATACTGACATGGCCCTTCAACTTTAGTTTTACAAACTTGACCCATTCTGGAACCTCCACATCTTCATACTCAAAATATTCCTCCATGTCGTTTATCCAATCAATAAGATCTTTCAGATTTAGATCCTCAGAATAGGTAGAAACTTCAATCCTAGGCCTCTTGCTAATCTTCAAAATGGCCCTCAACAACCTAACTTACATAGGATCTCCTACATCATCTTGTTCTTCCTCAGATAAATCTTCCTCTTTAGCTTCATCTTCATTTTCTTCTCTTATTCTTGGCTCAACCCTCTTTGCAGATCTTCTTGTAATGGATCGATTTGCCTTTGCAGGGCTCTAAAACCCTCTTTTGTTAAAGCATTTCTCCCACCACAGTTTCTTCATGGAGGTATTTTAATCTCTACAAAAAACTCACAACCGCAGGTCCTAGTGCAAACTTCCTCATAGTCGGTGATCTATCTACACACTCAAGAACCCTCGCTTTGATACCACTTGATGAAGGGATACTCCACCCAACACTCACACATGAAACAACAATAGAGATTCCCACTAAAAATCTAAGGAACGAAATTAAGAAACTTTTATTTCTTTAGTAAAATGGAGTATATAATCTAGTATTACATGCTTCAACAACATGGGCTATTTCACAATAGAGAAAATCCTACTCTATCAGAGATTTCCATAATTCTAGAGCCACAATCGTACATTTGGAATTGTCCCATAACCTTTCGATTTCCCCTTTTTATTTGGCGCCAATAACTTCCACCACACTTCTCCACTACCTTCCTAAATGTTCTAGAAAGTGTAACTCCCCTTTTTGGGTGTCAAGTCTAGCTGTCCATTTTCCCACCCAAGAAATTGGCAATTTAATTTTTTTTTTAAGTTTTTGAAATTTTGTAACACAACTTTCGGGGGCCATAACTTTTAAACTGGACATCCAATTGACAATCATAACTAGGTGTCAAAAATCTCACATGAAGAGCTCTATGACTCGCAAATTCATCTAGAGATCTTTTTGTCCACTTTTCGAGCCCCAATGAGGCTTCTAAAGGCCTCAAATTCAAATCTGAAGTTCATCAGGAGCCAATTTTCAAGATGAAAACTTTAATATCTAAAAATATAAATGATATTCAGATGATTCCTTCATTTTCTTATTTTTTAATTATGCTTCTTGGGGTAAGTTTTCAGGTCCATACATACCCAAAATGGTCAACTTACTAAAAATAATGGGTTACTATTTTTAGCCTTTCTGAACTTCTGACAATCCTGGACCACTAAAGTGTCATCATGGACTCCAACAAAACTAGGGGAGAGGGCTCGATAGTGGGCCGGGATCCTATATGTGGTATAAGAGTTGACCAAAGTGGGGCCACAAGTTGGCTTTAAATGTTCTATTAAATATTATTTTTTTCTTCTAAAAATACCACAAATAGGGACCAATCAATGTACACATCATATTTGTTTACTCATTAGTATTTTATTATTCATATTAGGTAGATAGATAAATTATTTGCAAGGATTTCCAAAACATAAATGCAACTGACATGATTTGCACTTGTACACAAGGAGATCGAACATAAGCCAAAATGTCATGTTAAGAGTATATATGAAAAAGTAAATAGTACTATCTTCCAAGTTAAAGACTAGCAATCAACCAAGTCTGACTCCCTTGTTGGAATAAAATAAACATTTTTAAACATTGACATAATATAAACTGTCCCATCCAATATGGACTTCCGTCTTAGAATTAAGCTCCATATTTTTAAAAGTTGGATTCCCAAGAAAAATCAAGTAATGCCCAAGTGCCCAACTACTAGTCCCTTTTCCTTAATACCTACAAAAAAGATGACAACCGAAGGTGTAAGGCTCACCAAACAAACTGTCAAAACAAGAGGACAAAGATTTATTAAAATCCAGCCCAAACAACCCAAACAAGCATTCAACCTTGAATCAATCAACTCTCCATTTATTTCACACAATCAAAGGTTTAAGGGTCACCAATCAAGCTATCAAAAAATATTAAAGGAATTCAAACAATTCAGAGAAAATAAGCATTCAATCAAATCAATCACCTCTCATATTTAATACCAAATTCAAATTTATAGACATCCATCAAATCATTCGTTCATGAAGTGCAATAAAAACTATTTGAACTAATCAAATGAGAGTGCACAGATCACAAACATTTCCTTCCTTGTTTTCCTACATAAACCCCTAATTTCCTAGTTCAAGTTTCCAACATCCCATACAGAAGACTCATGGAGGCTTCGAATTGCACACTACTATCAACATTCATGTAAGTTCAATATTATATCACTGCAATGTATGTTTTGGTTTCAAATGCTTGTTGTTTTAGTTTAAAGTGTATTGCTATTATGGTTTTATGTTTTTAGCTTCAATTATTTAAACTGTATTATTGTTTTCATTTTAACTATTTTTAGGTTAGATTGTTTAGATCATATTGTTGTTTTGTATTACTATTTTTGTTTATTGTGTTTTAGCTTTAAATTGTTTAAACTGTATTGCTATTTAGATTAAAGTGTGGGAAAATACAAAAAATACAATTTAAACACTTTAAGATAAACATCAATATAGTTTACACGAAAACAACATACATTTCAAACCAAAAAACAACACAGTTTAAACACAAATATCATTTAATGCGAGAGTGTGGGAAATAAAGGTGGCAGAATGCTCATAAAAATGTTGTTTTGGTTTAAATAGTATTGCTTTTTTTGTTTAATTTTTTTCAAAAGAACCATTGAAAGGTTTATATTGTGGTTTAAACTGTATTGTTTGGAGTATGCATATAACCAAACCAAATCTATAGGTTCCGATAGGACACTAGGCAAACCCAAGCCAAACCCATACTAAAATCACAACCCATCCAGACAGATTTGGGTTTAGTCAGGGTTCTTGTAGAGCTTAGTACTAGAGTGTTATTAATATCATCAAGTAAACAAATAAGTCAATACAACTATACAACTAGAGTTGAAGAAGTTCACAAAATTACATGTGCACAATAGACCTTGTAGACAAACACTTACTCTAAAACAGCAGGCTAATCTCTTTGTCCATAATTCATTTGCCTACCTAAAATAGTGGGATGATCTCTAAAACTTGTTAATAACTATACATAACTATGCATGTTAGGAAATGCTTACTCATGGACCTAATAAGCATGTGCATGGTCTTACACTAATTTGCATGCTCTTGGACCTACTATGGCTTGATACAAGACCCCTAATGATGATTAGACCTCACACAGTCCTACGAATGGTTGCAATAGTCCTCTGTATGTTCTTGTTCAAGTAAGATATGTAGACTAAACAATATTTTACACTACTCCAAACTAGATGATAGTGCTTAAAACCTACCAATAGACTTTGACAACTCTTGACATAGTTTGTTTTGGTCTTGAAAAACTTGTAGGCATTTTTTCTTCTAAAGACATTGTAGACTTTGAAAACCCACTACTATTATGCAAACCCCTTAAATGATGTTGCAGAGTTAAGACAAGAAGATGTGATTGTTAAAGGAAATTATGCCATAATATCAATGATATCAATAATACCCATAAATTAATGAAATATGGAAATAAAGAAGATCTAAAATGATGAACAATACCTCAACAAACCTCTTTACCTCATGGCTTCCATTGGCGGCCTATCGCAAATGATCTTGTCTATGAGTATGCCCTCATAAGGTGCACTTCCTTACTATTCCAAGATGTCAAGTGTGAATGGCCATGATAATTGATTACGATGAAGGTGAGAGTCACAACAATGGTAATGGTGATATGGTAACAAGTTGATTGCAAGAAAATGGAATTCCTGCAGAGTAACAATACTGAAAGCTTGGATTCTTGAAATGGAAGAAGAGGGTTCAATTTATAGATTTGTGAGAGAGAAGATCAATGGTTCAGAAAGAATAAGAAGATCAATGGTTGAGAAAGAATGAGAGAATGTGCACAAAGAGAAAGAAGACAAGTGTCACACAAAAGCTATTTTCAGTTAACTATTTTTCTATTTATTGAAGATAAGATATGTTGTCTTAAAATAGAAAGCTTTTTTCTATTTTAGGAGTTTTTTTATACAAACAAGGTTCACTGAGTTAGTTAACTCAACTTGAGGTTTGCTTTTGCATGATTTGAGAGGAATTAAATAATAAATTATTTAATTTTGTGTGCATGAAGAAGAAGAATTGTTTTTAGAAGAATTGAAGAATATTTGAAGAATTTAGAAGATAAGAAAGCAAATTAAATAAATAAATTTATTTAATTGGTGTGCATGATTTGGAAGAATAAATAAAATATCTAATTGTATTTTATTTTTAGAGATTGAGAGAATTTAAATAAATTTGCAAGAAGAATTGACTTAATTAAATAATTAATAATTATTTAATTATTTTGGAAGAATTAAATTAAATAAAAAAATTTATTTAATTTTGACTTTAGAAGAGGCAATTAAATATTTTGACATTTAATTAACCTAGAGGAATATGAATCGAATAAATAAATTTATTTATTTATTTATTGATGGAGAAATCGGGATGGAATAAATATTAAAAAAATTTATTTAGACTGAGTCGTGTCATTTTTAAGCGTATACATTTTGCTCCTCTTTGATGCAATGCAGTTTACGACATTGCTTCAAAGAATAAGATTTTCTTTTTATAATGATGCATGCCCCAGTTTGCCCCTGGTACATGTTTAATCAACAAGATGATGCCCCCTTGGGAGATTGGACAGGAAGAATGGAGAAGGATGTGAGACAAACAATCTCATGATGAAGAAGGTGAAAAATAGGTTAGAATGAAGAAAATCATGTCTGGGTTCAGAGAAATGGGAAGAAATGGGCCTGGGAAGTAGCCATAGTTGCCACATAGCTAGTTAGGGTACACATGCTATATTTAGGAGCTGGGTCCACAATCCTAGTCATTTGCACACTTGGATTTTATTGATAGGTCTTTGAGAGCTTAGGAGAGCACAAGAGCATAGAGCAGTTGACATTGAGATGGATATTCTGTGTGAGGAGCACCGCTTTGAGTGAGTTTGATGGTTAGATCAGGCAGCTGAGGCAAGACCATTGATATGTAGTTTGAAAAAACTTGCCTAGGGCCATTTATTAGTGTAATAAATGCTAGGGAAATTTTGATTAGATAGATGTTGCAGGATTGAAGTTCAGTGCATATACGATGCGAAACTGCGCATATGAATTTCTACGGCACATTTAAGAAATGAAACAATGCATGCATGAGTGTTGTGCATACATGATATGAGTCGATGCATGCATTAAGATCATGTGCATGCAGGTTGTCTTTAGGCACATGTATTTAGGCTGCGCATATATGAGGTATAGCTGTGCATTTGATATGGATTTGCACATTTAAGAAATGCTACGGCACATCTGCTAGAAGTGGCGTATTTACTGGGAAATTGTGCATTTACTTTCTGGTTCAGTGTATATGCATAGGAGAGTTAGTTTACTTAACAAAATTGACTCGACTGGCATCTTGCTCAATGCATCAATCGATAAGCGATCTATGAGATTGCAGGAATCTAGTGAAGAGATCTTGTATACTATTTTGATCAATTTGTTTAGGTTAAGTAAGTGATATGATTGTTTAGATATGTTGAGCAGGTTTTTGGCAGCGTTAAATTGATGCATTGCCTTGCGTGTTTGCAGGAGGACATTCGAGATACACTTATGTTGAGGGAGTAGTTTCCCTTACCGATGTTGCAGTGCTATATGCTCACTAAGATAAATCGAGAGGCCCTCGGTGCTATGGGTCTTGATTATGTTTGTTTCATGCCTGAAGTTCGCGCAAACCTTAGTTTGTTGACTGCAGTAGTGGAGAGATTCCATAGTAAGGATGGGACTTTTCATTTTCTGATTGGCAAGATGGCAATTACTCTAAAGGATGTCTATAGGATTTTGCACTTGCCAATTCAAAGTGAGCTAGTAGAGTACGATCCTCAGCGAGATGCAGGACTTGTGAAGTGCAGGCAAGTTTTCGATGACCCGAAGCTGGATTGCCAGGTTATCTCATGGCAAGATATTCATGATTATTATGACTACTTCCCAGGTGTAGTGGCAAGATTGATCAGAGGCGTTGTATGCCCCAATAGGAGATCGCATAGGTTCCCGATTGGATGGGGACGGATCATGGAGTGGATGATGACAGAGGGCACTTGTTATGCATGGGGTGTCTATGTCTTGGTGCACCTATACCACAATATGCATCAGGTGGTATACCATAGGGGTGCCAATCTGTCGGTAGGTGTTTCACTATTGCATTTTTGGCTATGGGAGCATATTGCTATCATGTGGACGATATGTGTATTTTCTAGGAAGAGGGGCAAGCCCTATAGTTATGGATATGCAGGAGTTATTTCCCAACACAAGCTAGGAAAGCTTGAGTACTGGAGGCACGCACTGGATAATGTCGATAGAGTTACCTGGCACCCCTACCTAGAGTGCGAGAACTGGGATGATGAGGATGACAAGATGCTATATTGTTTTCAAATGCGGTGGCTCATTGGCAGGACTTGGTTCATTCTAGAGAGACAGATTATTAGCAGGGTGTGGAGATAGTTTGATAGGAGATAGGGCATGCCACAGGAGTAGGTTCATTTTGCACGCACACACACGGAGAGATTTAGATGGGGCCTGGTTGCTTCTTGTGAGGAGGCACTAGTAGAGTTCCAGGAAACTCCTTATGTTTCTTGGCCTATGAGGAGGGAGGTGGTAGACATAGGGATGACTCCAGATTATGAGGAGTGGTTCGTAGTGCATCCTTTTTCAAGGTACTCAGGGCCTGGAGAGTTGGTTCCTTGCATAGACGAGGAGGATTCAAATGACGACGATGGGGCTGGCAGGAGGAGGAGGAGATGGAGGAGGGGTAGAGGAGGACAGGGAGAGGGAGATGATGGAGGTGACAGAGGTGGTGGAGGCAGAGGAGGGGGTGGAGATGGAGGCCAACAGAGGCAGAGGAGGAAAGCTGGGGAGGGACCCTCCCAGCAGCAGTAGGTAGTGCAGTCACAGGTTGCACAGTAGGTTCAGATGTGACCACCACAATAGGTGGCTCAGTAGTAGGTGCCCCAGTAGCAGGTGCAGGGACAGGCACAGGTTCCTCAGGCTCCTCAGCCTGACTTATAGCAGCAGGCCATTGTGACACTGCAGGGTCATATTAGACAACTCTAGGCACAGCTCAGGATGGTTGAGTCACGGAGAGAGGCAGACACACATGTGATATCAGGGCTCATTGTAGAATGGGATACAGCCTCAGCGAGAGTGCAGGCTATTAGATTAGAGAGGGATTCGGCTGTGGCAGCCTTGGGCACAAATGGGACTACAACATTCTTGGTGACACAGATGCAGTAGGCACAGGCACAACTTGTGCAAGTACAGGTAGAGTTGTTGAGGGTACAGGCCCAGAATCAGTATTATAGGGGTCTTTATCACAGGGCTATGTAGCGGATTAGAGGGCACCTGGCTTCAGGAGCCAGTCTGTGGCTTCCCAGAGAGCAGGGGGTTCACGGTCAAGAGGGCCAGTGATGGGCCTACAGTAGTCTAGAGTCGACAGAGGAGAGGATAGTGTAGGGAATAGTGGTTCATGGAAGCAGGGCTAGCCCACAGTTGCACTTGTATTGATTTTGGCTCATGTACATATTTTAATGTCTTAGATAGCCTGATATGTATATACGACTTGTATTATTTTGTATTGAGACATGTATCATTATCTATGTGGTGTATACATTGTATATGACATTGACTCAGAGATGGACTTTGATATTGTACATTTGGAAATGTTTTATTTGATATTTATATGATGATGTAGCTATTGATGATCTATGTATGCAGTTGTTTATACTATATGTCATGGATGCATTCTATCTTTATGATGTTTTATATGTGATGCACATGTTTATTATGTCTATATGATGCTATGTGACATTGCTATGGATGCATTTTATTTTTTATTCTATGATTCTGATATGATGATGATCTAATGCAGACTTAGATGATTTCATGATGCTCTGATGCACTTTTATGTATGTAGATGTGAATGTTATCTATGTGATTATGCAGTTTATGCGATGATATTTATCTATGTTTTTTATTTTTCTATTGACACTATGTGATGATTGCAAAACATATATGGATGACCTAATGGACTTATTATGTATGCAAATGATATAATCCTGTTAATGACTATCTCATGTGATATGATATGCAACTTATGCTGTGTTTTTGGTATGTCCAAATGTACTCAATCAACACAGAAATGATAGATAGAAGACTGACTGATGGAAGAATGACTCGATAGAAGGACTGACAAGATTTTATTTGTATTGATACTCTACATAGGAATTTTTTTTATTGTATGGGATATGGATGTATATGGATACGATATGGATGCAAAATGGTTTTGCAATCTTGATTTTACAAGTATTGTGAAGTGCTTATTTCATCATTCGGTGTTTTAAAAAGTTGCAAGAAAATACAAGCATTAGGTATAATTGAACTGAGGTGACCTGAGTGTCGCTTACATGGATTTCGATTTAGCAAGTTAATACAAGCATCTAGTCAAAATTGAATCTAGATGACCTGAGTATTTCTTGCCTATCAACAGACAAGGATTGCCCCCATTGATGTTAGACCTTTGATGTCCTTGATGATCTTTTTCCGATCATGTCGTTAGACAAGGCTTCACATTACTAAAGATTAATCCACAAATAGCAAACAAAGAAAATGATTATACCCCCATGATAGCATCTCTAGCTTTTGGCATCCTCAAGTAGCATAGGAAGACATAATAACAAAAATCAAGACTCTGTAAGTTAACCTGATCAAACACAAAACATTCTTACATTTAGGTGTGTTTTTTTCCTTGCCATAATTTAGATAGAATCAGTTTGATTGCGTTAGGTTTATGTTTGCTTTGCGCTAGATAGGTTGATGTCTTACATCAAGATTTTTGTTTGAAAGTGGGTTTTGATTGTGCTTGCATGCATGCCTGGCAAAATAGGCCCTAAGGGACTGACCTAGTGCCTCAGGGGCGCATTGCTAAATGGCTTTGCCTACATGACGATGCAGAGGCAATGTAGTTCGGGACTTGGACCATAGATGGACTAGAGGATAGACGATGAGATATGGGATGGATAAGAAGGTGGACCCTCAGGG
The DNA here is from genome assembly GCA_027924645.1 of Cunninghamia lanceolata. NCBI lineage: Eukaryota > Viridiplantae > Streptophyta > Pinopsida > Cupressales > Cupressaceae > Cunninghamia > Cunninghamia lanceolata. The sequence goes on along the minus strand of BSBN01000813.1, from coordinate 1,535,614 downwards.
GCACATTGAAAATGGCCTTGCCTACGTGATGACATAGAGGCAACGTAGTTCAGGGTTGACCCTATGATACTGATGACAGATGCCATGCTAGGCTGACACTGTGGATAGGATACTGGATATGACCTTAGTTGATAAGGTGACAAAAGAGATAGAGTATCAAGCCATGATAGGTTATCATTAGGTTACACAAGGTGCTTCATTGTGGAGCAGATATGGATTAGATGAGCAATGATGGTAGGAAGAATGGATACAAGGTGATTGGTTTCCCAAAGATGGAGAAGGCAGTTTATCACAAGTAGTGCTTCTATACCATGTTTTCACCACTTGCTTTTATTTGCACAAAAGATAGAAGTACACATGACACTTGTTTGCCAGGTTTTCATCATGGTACCTATCCAAGGCACCTATTTGGCAGGTTTTCTGTAGAGGACAATTTTTTTGTTGTTTTTCCATTTTTTTATATTTTTTTGTTCTTTTATGATTTTTTTTTTGTATTTTTGAATATTTTGTGATTTTTTTGTATTTTTTAATTTTTTACCCACTTACATTGGGGTTCTCTTAGGTATAGAACTGGTGAAGATGCATACTGTTGATTGGGTCATCAAACATCTCACCATCTAATGTAGCTAACTGATATGTCCCCAATCCATAAGCGGCAATGATGACATAGGGACCAAGCTAGTTGGGCTCAAACTTACCTTTCTTTTCTTGATCCTGGTAATTATGGGGATTTTCCTTAAGTACTAGATCTCAAACATTAAAGACCCTTGGATGGACCCTATGATTATAGCTTCGTGACATCCTCTATTGATATGCTTTGAGATCGTTAAAGGCCTGTTGTCTTCTCTCTTCTAACTGCTCTAACTCTTGTAATCTGGAAACTCTATAGTCTTCATCAGTAATGAGACCTTTTAATGACACCCTTAGGGATGGTAACTCAACTTTGATAGGCAAAATAGCTTTTGATCCATAGACAAGGGTAGGTAGCACCTATGGGAGTGCGTATACTGGTTCGATAGGTCCACAGAGCGAGATTGAGTTCTATGTGCCAATCACGGCTAGCATTGTTGACTATCTTCTTGAGGATTTTCAAGATTGTTTTGTTGGATGCCTCTGCTTGGTCATTTCCTTGTGGATAGTAGGGGGTGGAGAAATGGTGTTGGATTTTGAATTTGTCACAAAGCTCTTGGACATCCTGGTTCTTGAAAGGTTTTCCGTTATCTATGACAATGGATGAGGGAATTCTGTATCTACAGATGAGGTAATTGAGGATGAATGAGGCAATTTGTTTGCCTATGACATTAGTGAGTGGAACGGTTTTAATCCACTTTGTAAAATATTCAGTGGCAGTTATTATGAACTTGTGGCCGTTGGATGATGGGGGGTGAATTTTGCCCACAAGGTCAAGTCCCCATTGACAAAAGGACCAAGGTGTTGTTAAAGGTTGTAACTCTTGAGTTGGTGTATGTATCAGGTTTCCATGTATCTAGCATTGCTTGCATCTCTTCACAAACTGATATGAATCTATTTCCATGGTCATCCAATAATATCCCAAACACATGAGTTTCTTAGCTAAAGAAGGACCGCTAGAGTGTGTTCCACATATTCCTTCTTGTACGTCTCATAAGGTGGTTTGAGACTCTTCCCATTCTAAACATCGAAGTAAAGTACTATCCAGACCTTGTTGGAATAGGGTATCGGCAATAATGGTGCAATGAGAGGTTTGGTGAATGAAGATTCAACATTGGTTAGAAGATAAGTCAGGCAGTAGGGTGTTATCCTTGAGGTAAGTGTAAATCTTACCATACCAAGGTGAATCAAATCTAACTAATAGGCATATGGAGTGGGTTTTAGGAAGATCATCAGCTGGTTACAGAACTGTCTCAACCAAGAATTCATACCGTGATTCATTCTCTAGGATCTCGAGGAGCAAGGAAATGGTTGCCATGGCATCTGCTACTTTATTTTCAATGCACGGTATCTGCTCAAAGGAGATGTTTACAAAGTACTCTTTAAAGTCATCAACCATATGCTTGTATTGGATTAACTTGTCATCTTTGGTCTGATAGTCATCGTTCACTTGATTGATTACTAGTTGGGAGTCCCCATAGACATGTTGCTCTTTAATTTTCCATTCTATTACCAATTTGAGACCAATGACCAAGGCTTCATACTCTGCGACATTGTTTGTGCATGGGAATAGAAGACAGTAAGACTTAGGTATGGTGTCACCATGAGGAGTGACCAACAAGATTCCTACCCCTGATCCATGGTTTGTAAAGGATCCATCAAAGTAGAGTTTCCATGAGCGTGTTGTGATACTGAATATGGCTTCATCTAGAAACTCAAGTGTCATTGGTGTGGTATCCTGTAATGGTACTTCTACTAACTAATCTACAATGATTTGACCTTTGATAGCCTTCTATTCTACATACTCAATGTCATATTCACTTAGGAGCATTACCCACTTATCTAGGCAACCTATGAGAGCTGATTTTCTTAATAGGTATTTCAGTGGGTCTATCTTTGCAATGAGCTTGACTGAATGTGCCAGCATGTAATGTCGTATTTTTTGGGAAGCAGAAACCACAGCAAGACACTATCTTTCTATCTAATAATATTGTAGTTCATAGCCCACCAATGTGTGACTGATATAGTAGATAGCCCTTTCTTTGCCTTCATAATCTTGTTGTGTTAACAGGGCTCCAGGAGTTGTCTGTGTAGCAGATATGTAAAGTAATAGTGGTTTACCTTGGATACGAGGCATTAGAATAGGAGGGTTCATGAGATATTCTTTTAGTTTACCAAATGCTTCTTCACACTTCTCATCCCATCTGAATGGAATGTTTTTATGTAAGAGATGACTAAAAGGTTGGCTCTTGTCTACTAGTTGTGATATGAACCAACAGATTGCTTGTAACTTGCCTTGCAGAGACCACAATTGAGTGATGTTCTTTGGTGGTGGCATTTCCATGATAGCCTTGACTTTGGCAGGATCAACTTCTATCCCATTTGTTGATACAATGAAGCCTAAGAGTTTGCCAGAGGTGACTCCAAACAAACATTTCTTCAGGTTCAATCTAACTTTGAATTGTTCCAGTCTCTAAAAGACCTTCTCTAGTACATCAAGGTGGGATTCTCTTGTGAGTGACTTTGGAAGGATGTCATCTACATAGTCCTCCATTGTGACATGCATCATATCATGGAAGATAGTGGTCATAGCATGTTGATATGTTACTTATGCGTTCTTTAACCCAAATGGCATGACATTCTAGCAGAAGGTTCCCCATGGACAAGTGAAGGCTATTTTATGTTGGTCTTCTAGTGTTATCCTGATTTGATTGTACCCAGAGAAGCCATCCATTAGAGAAAGCATGGTGTGTCCTGCTGTCATGTCAACTATGATATCAATATTAGGTAATGGAAAGTCATATTTGAGATATTGGAATTCATTGCATAGTCTGACTCTACCATCAGGTTTGGATACTAGCACTATGTTGGATACCCACTCTAGATAGTATATTGCTCTGATGAACCCTACATCCAGCAGTTTATTGAGTTCCTCCTTTACTAGTAATGCAATGTGTGGATGCATCTTTCTGAGCTTCTGCTTTACTAATTTGACCCCTAGATCTAGTGGAAGATGGTGTAAAATCAAATCTGGATCTAACCCAGGCATATCTGTGTATGACCAAGAAAAGTTGACTTGTTTTCTCTTGAAGAATGGTACAAACTTGGTCTTCTCTAGTGGAGATAAAGACTTTGCAAAGTGAATGATCTTAGGATTATCCTTTATTCCAATGTTGATAGGTTCTATAGGTTCCACAACAATCTACGACTTCTCTTGATACATGTTGGTGGGGAGAGTGTCAAGCCTTCCATTGTCTGGCACCTCAGAGAGGTTTTCACCATTCAATGCGTCCTTTATTTTTACTATTTTGGGATCTGATACTACCGCTGAACAGTTTTCACCATCAGATCCATTTTTTTATTTTTATGTTTTTGCAACTGGAAGGCTTGGTACCCTCTCCGAAGTGAGCCATAGTGTTGAGTTTAATAGCGAAACCAGCTTTATGATCTCCTGTGGGTAGGTGGTCCCTAAGTTCCATGTAGTCAATATAAGCATCATCATTTTGGAACATGTCTAGTTGTGGGGTTCCTTGTAAATCCCAGTCGATTAGTTCAGGATGCACAAGGGGAAGGGGATTGGAAGATAGATCTGATTCGTTGAGAGTTTAAATGGATATGTGTTTAGGATTCAAATTGGTAGGGATAGGATCCGAGATGGTACTTTCCTCTAGATTGTTTATTGCAATGGAACTCTAACCTTCCTCAAAAGTTGTACTCTTAGGACTAGGCGAATCAGACTCTAATGGTCTATGCGTTAGCATTTGTCCCTCATAGTAGGGGCTATAGGTTTGAATGGTGTCAACTCCTTTGTCTTCATAGGAGTGCTCTGTGAGTTCCTCCCACTCATACTCATTAGAATCTGTGTCAATGTCTTCTTGTAGAGCATGGATCTATTCCACAAAGCAAGCATTGGCCTTAGCTTTGCCTTTGTCCTTGTATCCCAATCCTTTTGTATTTCTTGCTAGTGAGGATGAAGAGGGTTGGATGGGTTTGATTATTCCTTCTTTTCTTAGGTCAATGAGACCTTATCTGTCATAACCCATTCTGTGTAGGATAGACTCACCACACCCATAGATTTCTGTTGGGTGTTTGGGCGGTTCTTGTTGTGCATTATCTTCCTCTGTGTAGAGCCATTGTAACACATCTCTCTCTTCTATTTCATTTGATAGAGTCCCCCATTTGACAAAGCGAGGTGTAGGATCTTTGGGAGAAGCAGAAGGTTTTGGAATGTACTTGGGTGGAGGTCAACTAAAGGGTCTTGGAGATAGAGACAGTTTGGCTAAGGTAAGGCTATGCTCGATGGAGTATTCCCCTACCCCTATTTCTTTGATGTTGATTTTCTACTCTTTGGGCTTAGATGAGGAAGCTTCAGCGGCAGAATCATGCTGTGAGATGGGGGATGTAGAAGCTCTATTGTTGGGAATGATACAATCAGGCTTTGAGTGGATAGTGTTGCAGTGCTAGAAAGGGTCAGGGTCACCTTGGATGGTCATCTATTTTCCATTATGAGGAAATTTGATGCATTGGTGGTAGGTAGAAGGCACAGCTTACATGGCATGAATCTAAGGTCTACCTAGGAGGATATTATAAGCTAGCTCCTTGTCTAGGACTTGGAAAATAATGTCCTTTATTACGAGTCCCACTTGTATTGGTAACACAACTATTCCTTTGGTAGTTCTTTCCTCTTCATCATAGGCCTTAATAGTGATCTTTCTCCTTAGATCCACTACAGTTTTGGAGAACCCCAATGTAAGGACTAGCTTGAGCGTGTAAATAATTAAATCGACTCCTCCATCAATAAGAACTCTTTTAATATGGTGTTTATGAATGAATGCAATGATATACAAGGGTGTGTTATGAGGTTTAGACACTAAAAGATCATCCTATTCAGTAAACGAGATGGTGCTTGAGGAGGTTAGATTTCCTACCATGGCTTGAAACTTCTCTTGGGCCAAGTTAGTGGGTACAGTCATTTCCACTAGGGATTTATCTAGAATTTCCTTGTGGGAAGGAGATATATGCAACAACTCTAAGATAGAAATGTGGGCAGGAGTTTTCCAAAGTTGGTCTATGACACTTTATATATGGGGATTAGATAGAGAAGGTGACAACCTTGGAGGAAGGGCATTTAACGTGACCCTACCATTGCGAGTGATGATGCTATAATCAAGTTTGTTGGGTTCTAATTGTTGGTTGGATATGACCACATTAACTTGTGGGATGTGCTCCGATATGTAGTTGATGGTATAATTGAATGGTACACTTGCATAGTTAGCATTGTTGTCCCATTGTTTTGATTCTGCCTATTGTGATTGTTATTATTGTTGTTGTTGTTGTTGTTGTATGGCCTATCGCGATTGAGGAGCGGATCCTTGTATGCCACATGTGTCTCTTTGCAAGTATGTTCTTTAGTGCCTACTTGATTTTGGTCAAGTATGTCTTGAATGACGTGTTTGAGATGGATACAGTTGTTGATCATGTGGTCTCTTCCTCTATGGTATTCACAGAAATCTGTATATTTCCAATAGTGAGGTTTTATTTCAGGTTCATAGTTTCTAGTTGGTGGAAGAGTGATCTCATTGTTGGCCAATAGCTTTCTTAATGCAGATTCTTGGGATTCCCATAGTGGTGTGAATTTTTGCCTAGGTTTGGAGTTGAACCATGGCTTTGACTCACGAGAAAAGGTCTTGTTTTACGTAGCATTGTTTGTTTCTCATTAGAGAGTGAAGATTGGTTGCTGTTTGGGAGCCGCACTTTGGCATCAACTACTCCATCATTGATGACATTTTTGTTCTTTGTCCAAAATTTTGACTTGTCCATGGTGTAATTAGAGTTAAGAGTGTCCTTGTACAACTTTATTTGCCCCTTGGTGATCATAACTTTTTCGATAAATAACCCCATCTCAATGACTTTCGAAAATGAGGTAGGGCATTGAATTTGGATTTGGTAACTTAGATCGGGGTTTAGGTTGTGGACAAACATCTCTGTCATTTGCTTCTTAGGTAAGTCGTATGAGTATTTGCATGTGAGTTGTCTCCACCTTTGTAAGAAAGAGGCGAAGGATTTGCCATCCTTTTCCTTTGTATTACATAGGTCAAGCATGGAAACTTCGTGTTCAACGTTATATGAGAAGTGTGTGACGAACTTGTTTACTAACTCATCAAAAGTTTTGATACCCAGTGGAAGTCATGAGAACCATTCCATGGCTTGACCACCTAGAGATCTAGGGAATAGTCTCATTAAGAAAGTTTCATTTTGAACCACTTTCATGCACGTGGCATTAAATTCCCTAATGTGGTCTCTTGGGTCCCCTTTTCCTTTGTACTTTTCAAACTTAGGCACTTCAAACTGAAAGGGGAAGGGTACCATGTTCAAGCTTTTGTCAAAGGGATACGGTGCGATGTCTTTAAAGGAATAAGTTTTAGTGGGTGGCCTTGCTTGTAGATTTTCCATTTGTTGTGTTAGGTCCTCGATTTGTTTCCTCATTTCTTCCATAGGTATGTTTGGGTCTACGACTTTCTTTCCTTTATCCTCAAAAGTGTGATTTTCATGAGTTTCCTCTATGGTCTCTTTCAGTTTGTTGAGATCAAAGTCCAAGGGGAGTTTAAGTCCTAGATTTGCAAGATGAAGAAAGTACTTGTGAGGGTCCTCATGGAGCACTTTTTCTAGCATGCCTTGAAATTTCCTATATTGGAGAGTTCCTTGGTATTCTTCTTGAGAGATTTCCTCATCACTATCATGAGGGGTGACAATGCGCTTGGATGATCCAGCCATTTCAAGTTGTTTTTGGTATTGAGATCTAGTTAAAACCATGCAAGGTGATGTGGGAAGAGGTGGGATGAAACTAGAGATTTTGGTAAGTTGTTGAAGATTGTTGAGAAGAGGATACTTGTGATGAGATTTAAACAAGGGACTCTTTTGATCAATGATTCCAAGCAAGTTGGTCGACACAAGACAATAGCCACAAGTAAGGGTATCCAGTACCTGTTTACTATGTAGAGACTAGTCTTGCACAAAGACCATTAGTGAAGTTCTGTGACCTACTAGGGTTACTTGAATCCAAAATGATCTAAAAAGGGTCTTGCACCAATCTAATATGGCACTTTGACTTTTGTTTTGGAAAGACCTGGTAGAAAGTGGATGAGATGACCGACAAAAGAGAAGGTTCACTATGGAAATGGATGGAAAAGGTGACTGCATAGTAGATCTGATCTCAGAAACTAGAGTAAAGATGAAATGGGTATCTGGAAAGCCTAAATTTTTTCTTTGAAAAGATGCAGAAATGTTCACTGTTATAGATGGAAAGAAACAGAAGCATAAAAATAGAGGATAAATGTGCAAAAAGTTGGGACAAAAGTACAGCTATGGTAAAATTTAAAGGCACAATAATAGGTGATAGATGCGCAGCAAGTCAGAATGTATGCACAGTAGGTTGAGGTATATGCGCAGCTCTACAGGACAGATGTGCAACTCTAGTTTTCTTGACTATTTTTTGCAATTTTTGGTATGTTTTTCGATGTTTTTGGTTTCTTGGTTGCAAGTTGGTGTTTTTGATCTAATTTTCTCAATTATGGCAAGTAAAACATAGCAAATACAAAGAATTTTTCGTGATTTTAATCTTTTTTTGTATTTTTTTGGACTCTTTTTGACTCAAAAACAACTACAATCCTAAGCTGGCAAGGATAGTATTTGTTGGATCCCCTAGCTGTGCCTATTCAAAGCAGATAGCTTCAGGATCTTGGTAGCACTGGCTCCTCTCCATGGCACACACTTCTCACACATACCAATATCTAAGTTTCCCAAGGCTTGTACCCCCACCGATCCTTAGGATTGTCTCTGCTATCTCTACTAAGAACCACATGAATCAGGGTAGCTTCAAAGGTCCCACCTTTTGTGCCAACAAATAGAGGGTTTTTGGTTCACTAAAACAAAGGATGACTAGTAAGGGCAACTGTTCAAGTGGTTATACGTGCAGCAACGCTACTCTCCATTATGGAGTCTCCCAGTCTTCAAGGGTTACGCCTTGGAGGGTTTTGGGGGAGGTTGTTTGTCGGTATAACACAACAACACTCATTGTTTGAAGCTTTCACTCCAAACACAATTTATTTATAATGGCTCGATAGGGCTTGGCTTTAGCCTATTACCACTTAAGGTCATTCCCCAAGGATGGAAGGATATCCAAGGGCAGGCCTCTCTAAGGGTTCAACACATGTGAAAATGATATGTTTGGCATTTTGGTCACCCAAGATAGGGGAGAGCATAGGCCTAGTATCATTCCCAAAAACATGAAAGACAGTTGTTCTTTTCCCATAGTTAAAATGAAAAAGACTATATGAGCTATCTACTTGGGCACACACATGAGTTGTTAACTTTGAAAAGCAAGATAGTAGTGGTTTAATTTTATCCTCCTAGCATTGTGACTAGATTCAATTTGTTGATACAACAAGATTCAAGTTACTCCCCTCCTAGTTAGATCTAGATGTGATTTTGCATGAACATTTGATTACTATCCTTTAAAAAGATGATGTGTTCTAATAATCTAACTAGAATGACTAAACCAGCTCTTAATCCTACAAGCAGATGAGAGAATATCCTTGCAAACAGTGTCAACATTAGCAAAACTACAACAAATATCCTAAAAACCACTACTCAGAATAGATGCACAGGAATGGAGCTTAAAAGCACAGGAGATTCAAAAGCATAGAAATAGATCTTAAAAGTGCAAGAACAGAGAGTGTATGCACATGAATATCAGATGTGCCATAATAGAAGATGTATGTGCAGCCTTAGAGGTCAAATGCCCTAAAAGATCACATGCACTGGAACAAAGCTCAAATGCATAACAGAATTGCTCAGATGTGCCTTATCCTCTTGTGTATGGAACTTTTGCATAAAAAACTTAGTTTTTGGGTTAAATCGGGGCAGGGCCCCATGGTGGGCACAAAAAATGTTAAGAGAAATTATGCCATAATATCAACGATATCAATAATACCCATAACCCAATGAAATATCGAAATAAAGAAGATCTAAAACGATGAACAATACCTCAACAAACCTCTTTACCTCATGGCTTCCATTGGTGGCCTATCGTAGATGATCTTGCCTATGAGTATGCCCTCAGAAGGTGCACTTCCTTACTATTCCAAGATGTCAAGTGAGAATGGCCATGATAATTGATTATGATGAAGGTGAGCTTCACAATAATGGTAATGGTGATATGGTAATAAGTTGATTGCAAGCAAATGGAATTCCTGCAGAGTAACAATGATAAAAGCTTGGATTCTTGAAATGGAAGAAGAGGGTTCAATTTATAGATTTGTGAGAGAGAAGATCAATGGTTGAGAAAGAATAAGAAGATCGATGGTTGACAAAGAATGAGAGAAAGTACACGAAGAGAAAGAAGACAAGTGTCACACAAAAGCTATTTTGAGTTAACTGTTTTCTATTTATTGAAGATAAGATATGTTGTCATAAAATAGAAAGCTTTTTTCTATTTTAGGAGTTTTTGATAAAAATAAGGTTGACTGAGTTAGTTAACTCAACTTGAGGTTTGCTTTTGCATGATTTGAGAGGAATTAAATTATAAATTATTTAATTTTGTGTGCATGAAGAAGAAGAATTATTTTTAGAAGAATTGGAGAATATTTGAAGAATTTAGAAGATAAGAAAGCAAATTAAATAAATAAATTTATTTAATTGTTGTGCATGATTTGGAAGAATAAATAAAATATCTGATTGTATTTTATTTTTAGAGTTTGAGAGAATTTAAATAAATTTGATTTATTTATTTAAATTTGGAAGAAGAATTGACTTAATTAAATAATTAAGAATTATTTAATTATTTTGGAAGAATTAAATTAAATAAAGGATTTTATTTAATTTTGACTTTAGAAGAGACAATTAAAAATTTTGACATTTAATTAACCTAGAGGAATATGAATCGAATAAATAAATTTGTTTATTTATTTATTGATGGAGGAATCGGGATGGAATAAATATTAAAAATATTTATTTAGACTGAGTCATGTCATTTTAGGTGTATACAGTGATTATTAATCTTAATCTAAAATTCAGTTTACTCTTGCCAAAATGAGAATGACATGAAGAAATTGAGATTGTCTAGGTAGTTAACCAGATTATACAAGACAAGATTTATGCTTGACACAAAGAAGATGACATTATGCACTTTGTTAACAAGATTATATAATTAATATGGAATTACCTAATTTCTGCTCATATATTCATATTACATCAAACTATCAAACTGTTCAATCAAACATACAACATACAAACTGTAAAATGTGAGACTGTCAAATTGTTCAATCATACATCATACAAACTGTAAAATGTTAAACCGTAAAAAAAAAACATACAACATAGGAAATCATAAGAACCAAACTATAAAATCAAACATACAACATAGAATAGTTCTCTGTCAAACTTTAAAATTAAACATAGAACATAATAAATCAAAATGTGAAACTTTCAAATCAAACATAGTACATCACAAAATGTTTGTTTAGAGTATCACTGTGAACTCTCTGACTAAACTTACAAATTCAAGTTACAACATACAATTATAGAGATGAAGAAAATGGTATGCCAATTGTTGTATTGTTTGTGATTAATTTTTGTAAAGCTGATTGATGCTCTTTGTTGTTATCTTGTTGTAGAGAGTTTACACTGTCAACCTCACTATATGCATGCCTGAGTAATTACATTTAGTGTACCTATCATGTAAAAGCCCAAGTAGTGTTGCAAGTATGAGGTGAGCCAGTGTTGTCATTGATGTCAACATACTCATATTGCATTGACAAGAAGGATTGGATGAGCTGTGTGCTGAGGATATTGAGAAAATTAGCCTCAGTCAGGAACAGTGAAGAACCGTGATGAGAAGAAGGCAAATGTATTGTATAGGTTGAGAACCGGAGGATGCGGATTAAAGGGTTTGTAGATATGAGTCTTGAGATGCTTCAGTTAAGATTTCAGAGGTCTATATGAAGATTTGAAGGAGTTGTGGCTATTGGTGTAGAACCGGTTCCGGCAAGTATTCAGAGGTGACAGAGGATCACAAAAAGGTCCGGTGAGGTCCGGAACTGTATAATCCTAATCTGCAGATTGGAAGGAGTCTTTGGGATGTCCTTGTGATGTGCCATCTCAAGTTGTGTATGATTTGGAGGTCCGGAAGTACCTCTTGCATTATGACAGTGGCGACAGACAGTGTTCTTGAAGTTTCAGATAAGGAAGAGAAGAGATTCCAATAAGTAAAGAAAGTGTGGATGTACCTGGTCATTCAGGCAGGCTTGTGAAGGTTCTTGGATCATGTTGAGGTTGTGTTGTTGGTCCGCATTGATAGTAGAGCCCGGAATTGAAGTTATTCTTCCGGATGAAGTTATTGCTCTGTTTAGCCGACCGGATGAGTTGTTCATCCTGCGAATGTTCTTGTGGTGGCCGACCGGATGTGTTATTCATCTTGCGGATACTCTTATGGTTGTTTACCGACTTAGATGTTTGTTCCTAAGTCGATGTCTTGTATAAATAACGGTTTGTGAGTTCATTTCGAAGTGTGGATTGTGTGGATGAGTGTGGCATAGCGAAGAGAAGTGCGAAAGGTAGAGAAGAGGTTTTTGGGCTTAAATGGAACTGATCCGGACATGGTAGAGATGTCATTCTCCAGTTCAAGATTGTGATTCTTATCACTTTGTAGACAGTGTGTCTCCTTGTAGGCAGTGGGCCTCTTTGTGAGCAGTGTGCTCGGGCAGTGAGCCCTAATTGGCAAGTGCCATTCTTTTTCTTATTCTTCTAATAGAGAATAATCCTTGGGTTAATCACCCCGTGGTTTTTCCCTTAACCGGGTTTTCCACGTCAAAATCTTGGTGTTCAATGTGTTGATGTTTATCTGCTCTTGTGTTTATATATTATGCTTTCATGGATGATTAATTGATATGCTGTTAACTAACAACGAAGAATGAAGTGTTTGAAAGAACAAGAAGTTTTATACAACTGATTCACCCCCCCCTCTCAGTTGTATGCCTTAAATCCAACAATTGGTATCAGAGCCAAGTTCCTCTGAAAGGAGCTTAACCGCTTGAGGAGATCCAGGATGTCGTCATATAAGAAGGATAGTCCGAAGTTCGATGGAACCAACTTCACTCTCTGGAAAGGTCGCATGAAGTGTCACTTGGAATGTATGGGAAAAGCATACTTGGCTATGGTCTCAAAACCATATGTACCTCCACAAGGTGGTCCGACAACTCTGAATGAAATCACAGATGCTGAAAATAATCTGCGGACCAAGGAAGCCCTACTAAGCGCATTGAATGATTCAGATCTCTCAAATGTTATTGACCTACCAACTGCATATGAGATCCTGACTAAACTGGAACTTCTGTATGAAGGAGATGAGTTTGTCAAAAGTGCAAGGTTGCAAAGTCTGAAAGGGAAATTTGAAAGATTGAAGATGAGAGATGATGAAAACATCACTACCTTTATGCCAAGAGTGAATGAGCTGGTATGTGGAATTAGAAATGCTGGTGGAACTCTAGATGAAAATGAGATTGTCTGCAAAATCCTAAGATCCCTTCCTGCTGCCTACAAAATCAAGGTTGCTGCCATTGATGAATTCAGAGCCCACACAACTGTCACAAGAGAACAACTGGCTGGCAAACTAGCTGCATTTGAAATGACCGAGTTTGGAGATGATCCTCCCAAGACTGAATCTGCTTTCAAAGCCAGTGCTTATGTGAAAGGCAAACAGAGATTTGATCCGGGAGAAAACTCATCAAGGAAGATGTCATGGTATGATCAAGCAAGAAGAGACATGGAAGAAGAAGAAGCAGAAACAGCTCAACTTGAAGCCCTCATTGCAAAGAGACTGCCAAGAGGATCCGGTAAGTATGAAGGAAAACTACCCTTTAAGTGTTTCAACTGCAATAAGATTGGTCATTTTGCTTCAAGATGTCCGGAAAGATCTGCAAGGTCTAATACTAACAGACAAAGGTTTCAAAAGAACTGCTATTATGTTCATGAAGAAGATGACAATGAAGGAGTAACAGATGATGAATCAGAACTAGAAAGCAAATCCGGAAATGAATGGGTGTTTATTGCCATCAAGGAAGAAGATTCAATATCCTCTGAATCTGTCAATCACAAGGTTGTGGAAAGAGCTTTGGCTGCTCAAGTGGAAGAAAAGGATGATTGGGTTATTGATAGTGGATGTTCTCACCATATGACTGGTGACAAGAATAAGTTCTTAGATTTGGAAAGGTATGACGGAGGAATGGTAAAGTTTGGTGACAATTCTGCTGGCAGAATCAGAGGTAGGGGAACTATTTCCTTTGATGGAAAGAGCAAAACAGGTAATGTACTATATGTTGAAGGATTGAAGCACAATCTTCTCAGTGTTGGTCAGTTAGTGGACAAAGGCTATGATCTCCGGTTCAAGAATGGAAAATGCAGAATCTTTACAAGCTCTGAAACTGAAATTGCATCCGGTGCTCAAACAAAAGGTAATATCTTTCATCTGGTTGGTTCAAACAAAAGTTGTCTATTTGCTCAAGTTGATCAGAGTTGGTTATGGCATAGAAGAATGTGTCATGTGAATTTTGATAACATCATCAAGATAAGCAATATTCAGGCTGTAAGAGACCTTCCAAAATTGGTGAAACCTACAAATAGTTTGTGCAAAGAATGTCAGCTAGGTAAACAGAGCAGAGTCTCTTTCAAAAGCAAAGATCAGTCTTCTACCGGATTGTTGGAATTAGTACATACTGATCTCTGTGGTCTGACAAGAATCAAGAGTCTGCAAGGTGATAGATATTTCATGTTGTTAATTGATGATCATTCCCGGATGATGTGGGTTACCTTTCTAAAAGAAAAATCAGAAGATTTGAGAAGTTCAAAATCTTCAAAGCTATGGTAGAGAATCAAACCGGATTGAAACTAAAGTGTCTAAGGTCTGATAGAGGTGGTGAATTTACATCTGGTGAGTTCATTGACTTTTGTGAGAAGCAGGGTATAAGGAGACAATTATCTGCTCCTAGGACTCCACAGCAGAATGGAGTAGTTGAAAGAAAGAACCGGACCATCCAGGAAGCTGCCAGGACAATGATGTTGGAAGAAAATGTTCCTCAGATGTTTTGGAAAGAAGCTATCAGCACTGCAGTCTACACTCTCAATCGAGTTCAAATCAGAAACAACACCGGTAAGACCCCCTATGAACTCTGGTTTGGCATCACTCCTACTGTGAAATATTTCAGAGTATTTGGTAGCAAGTGTTATATTAAAAGAGATGAAGATCTAGGAAAGTTTGATGCTAGATGTGATGAAGGAATTTTCTTGGGCTACTCCACTCAAAGCAAAGCATACCGGTGTTACAATAAGAGATTGAGGAAGATGATAGAAAGCACCAATGTGAAAGTTGATGAAGGAATTGAGAAGCCTTCAAGATTTTATGAGTTTGATGAAGATGATCAAGATGGTGTTCAGGTTCAAGGGACTCAATCCCCTCCGGTAAGTCAGAATCAACTTGATCCAGTAAATCAGGAAGAAGAAATAGGTCAGAATGAACCTGATCAAGGAGCAACAATGCAGGATATTCCCAAAATTCCAAGGTATGTAAGACTAAACCACTCTGAAGATCAGATCATAGGTGATAGAAGCAAAGGTGTGCAAACTAGAAGGAATGTTGCTCAAAATCAGGATGAACGTTGTCTAATTTCAAAGATTGAACCTAAAACAGTAAATGAAGCCTGCAATGATGAAAACTGGACTAAAGCAATGAAAGATGAATTAATGCAAATTGAGAAAAATCATACTTGGGATCTTGTTCCCAGACCTAGAGACAGGAATGTGATTGGAACCAAATGGGTCTTCCAGAACAAACTGAATGAAGCTGGTGAAGTTATCAGAAACAAAGCTAGATTGGTCTGCAAAGGCTACTCTCAAATAGAAGGAATTGACTTTGAAGAGACCTTTGCTCCGGTGGCAAGAATTGAAGCAGTTAGATTATTTCTTGCATTTGCTACCTTTAAAGACTTCAAGGTATATCAGATGGATGTCAAGTCTGCTTTCCTAAATGGTGATCTGGAAGAAGAAGTTTACATTGAACAACCGGATGGATTTCAATTGTCTGATAATGATGATATGGTCTGCAAGTTGAAGAAAGCATTGTATGGACTAAAGCAAGCCCCAAGAGCATGGTATGAAAGGTTGGATAAGCATCTTGTACAGATTGGATTCAACAAAGGTACTGCTGACAGTAACTTATATTTCAAAATTGTTCATGAAAACATTTTGATTGTTGAAGTGTTTGTGGATGATATCATTTTTGGAGGAAGAGATAGTATGTGCAAAACTTTTGCAAATCAGATGAAAAGTGAGTTTGAAATGTCTATGCTTGGTGAAATGAATTTCTTCTTGGGTCTACAAATTACTCAAACAAAGAAAGGAATCTTCATTTCTCAGACCAAATATGTGAAAGAATTGTTAAGGAAATATGGTATGGAAGATTCAAAACCAATGAACACTCCCATGGCAACCGAATGTAAGTTGAGCAAAGATGATGACTCCCCAAAGGCAGATCAGACAAAGTATAGATCAATGATTAGTGGATTGTTGTATCTCACTCAGACTAGACCAGATATAATGCAGGCTGTTGGTCTTGTGGCAAGATTCCAGGCTAATCCTAGAGAATCTCATGTTATGGCAATCAAAAGAATTTTTAGGTACCTGAAAGGAACAGTTGAGTATGGTCTATGGTACCCTAGAGATCTAGATTTCTCTCTTCATGCTTACACAGATGCAGATTGGGCAAGAGATGTGGATGACCGGAAGAGCACTAGTGGTGGAGCATTCTTTTTGGGGAAGAGATTGGTTTCTTGGCTAAGCAAGAAACAAGATGCAATATCTCTGTCTACAACTGAAGCAGAATACATTGCAGCAGCAGGTAGTTGCACTCAAATCTTATGGATGAAGCAGATGCTAAGAGACATTAAAGTTGAATATGAGGAGCCTATCACAATTTTCTGTGATAATTCAAGTGTAATTAATATTTCTAAGAATCCGGTATTGCATTCTAAGACTAAGCACATATCTATCAAGTTTTACTTTTTGAGAGAACAAGTGAACAAGGAAGAAGTCAGATTGGAGTATGTTCCCTCAAAGGATCAGATTGCAGATATCTTTACTAAACCTCTTCCCAAGGACTCTTTTGAATATCTCTGGGAGAAGTTAGGGGTCATGGCCCCTCCAGTGATGAACTAGGATGCACTGATGTGCATCAGTCCGGTGGATATCACAGTCATATCTTGTGATCCGGATTGATGATGGGGAGCTGCAACTAAGGGGGACAGCTGGTATGATTCTGATGTATGAGAATTGCAAGTATGAGCCCTTTGCCATTGATGTCAAAGGGGGAGAGAAGACATGTGAAAAACAAGTGGTTGATGATCAAAGGGGGAGCAGTAAAGGAAGAGAAGACATGTGAAAAGTTGTTGTTGATAGGGGGAGCTGTGACAGAAAGGAGAAGTTCTTGTCTTGATGGTTTTTCACATCATATGTTGCCATCAATGACAAAGGGGGAGATTGTTGCAAGTATGAGGTGAGCCAGTGTTGTCATTGATGTCAACATACTCATATTGCATTGACAAGAAGGATTGGATGAGCTGTGTGCTGAGGATATTGAGAAAATTAGCCTCAGTCAGGAACAGTGAAGAACCGTGATGAGAAGAAGGCAAATGTATTGTATAGGTTGAGAACTGGAGGATGCAGATTAAAGGGTTTGTAGATATGAGTCTTGAGATGCTTTAGTTAAGATTTCAGAGGTCCGCATGAAGATCTGAAGGAGTTGTGGCTGTCGGTGTAGAACCGGTTCCGGCAAGTATTCAGAGGTGACAGAGGATCACAAAAAGGTCCGGTGAGGTCCGGAACTGTATAATCTTAATCTATGGATTGGAAGGAGTCTTTGGGATGTCCTTGTGATGTGCCATCTCAAGTTGTGTATGATTTGGAGGTCCGGAAGTACCTCTTGCATTATGACAGTGGCGACAGACAGTGTTCTTGAAGTTTCGGATAAGGAAGAGAAGAGATTCCAGTAAGTAAAGAAAGTGCGGATGTACCTGGTCATTCAGGCAGGCTTGTGAAGGTTCTTGGATCATGTTGAGGTTGTGTTGTTGGTCCGCATTGATAGTAGAGCCTGGAATTGAAGTTATTCTTCCGGATGAAGTTCTTGCTCTGTTTAGCCGACCGGATGAGTTGTTCCTCCTGCGAATGTTCTTGTGGTGGCCGACCGGATGTGTTATTCATCTTGCGGATACTCTTATGGTTGTTTGCCGACTGAGATGTTTGTTCCTAAGTCGATGTCTTGTATAAATAATGGTTTGTGAGTTCATTTCGAAGTGTGGATTGTGTGGATGAGTGTGGCATAGCGAAGAGAAGTGCGAAAGGCAGAGCAGAGGTTTTTGGGCTTAAATGGAACTGATTCGGACATGGTAGAGATGTCATTCTCTAGTTCAAGATTGTGATTCTTATCACTTTGTAGACAGTGTGTCTCCTTGTAGGCAGTGGGCCTCTTTGTGAGCAGTGTGCTCGGGCAGTGAGCCCTAATTGGCAAGTGCCATTCTTTTTCTTATTCTTCTAACAGAGAATAATCCTTGGGTTAATCACCCCGTGGTTTTTCCCTTAACCGGGTTTTCCACGTCAAAATCTTGGTGTTCAATGTGTTGATGTTTATCTGCTCTTGTGTTTATGTATTATGCTTTCATGGATGATTAATTGATATGCTGTTAACTAACAATGAAGAATCAAGTGTTTGAAAGAACAAGAAGTTTTATACAACTGATTCACCCCCCCCCTCTCAGTTGTATGCCTTAAATCCAACAAGTAGATCCTGATTACATCTTTTAATTCTAGTTGCAAGCCTCTCTACTAATTAACACAGGTTGGTGGCATGTCCAGTTCAATGATTTATACTCTTTGTTTCTTTAACTTTGTACTGAAAAGATTGAAAAGATTCCAAATTTCAAAATTGTTGTTCAAAGGTCGATGTGCAAATGAAGAACAAATCTCAAATGCGGACCCACTGTGGCACCAAGAGACTAAAGACAACCATGCCTCCAAAAAAAAAGAGGAGTTAGATTCCCACCGAATGAAGACACTCAAGTTGCTAACGAGAGTAGTCCTTAACCAGCTGAGATAGTTATTCAAGTGAATGCAAATGCTAGAAGCAAGAAGGTTTCAGTTTAATAGGAGTGGAGGCAAGAGGATATGGATTCAACATTGAAAGATGTAGAGGATAGTGGAATATCGACAAGGAGTGCAGCCAAAAAGTGGGGAATCCCTACGACAATGCTCAGCAACTAGTTAGGTGGTTTAACATCAACATCAAAAATAGGTCCTCCCATAGTATTGACAGCAGCTGGAGAGGGTTTGATAGTGGAATGGTGTGAAATGGTAGTAGTAGGCCATGGGTTGGAGATTATTAATCTCAAAGTACAAGTCACGCAAATTTGCCAAACATGACCAAACCCTTTTAAGGATGAGCTACTTGTCAAGTCTTGGTGGACTGGGTTTAAAAGGCATCATCTTGAATTGGCATTGAGGACAGTGGAAGGACTTGATAGAGATAGAGCTCTAAACCTCAAGCTTGTTGTTGTTGTTGCATTCTATGACACATTGGCCAAAGTGTATGAAGCCAACCCATATAGACCACATAGAATTTGTAATTGTGATGAAACTAGAATTCAGACTGGGATAAATGGATCCATGCAGGTGTTGGCCAAAAGAGGTAGCAGAAGCGGTTCATACATAATTCCAAAGAGTAGGAAATGGATAACAATTTAATGTTGTGTTAATGCTGTCGAACAAAGCATACCGGGGTTCTATCTTTTCAAAAGTAAAAAGTAGCATAAAAACTATACTGTTGGTTGTGAACCAGGTGCTTCCATGGTTTCCCCGTCCCACACTTAGATGACTAAAGAGCTATTTATGAACTTGCTACATCATTTGCATGACTAGTTCCAGGTGAAGTATCACTGACAAATAAGCATTTGATCATATTTGATGGCCATGGAAGCCATGTAGCTGTGACAACCATCCAAGAAGCCAGGTCTTTGGGTATTGATTTGCTAACACTACTAGTGCACACCTTACAAAAATTACAACCATTGGATGTGAGTGTATTTTCTATATTCAAGTCATACTTCAAATCAGAAAGAGTAGCATAGCTAGCAAGGTATCCAAACATAGAAATAAAAAGAGTAGAATTGGGTACTAAGTCATTTCAAAAAGCACTTATAGTTTCAAATATCACTAGTGAATTTAAAAGAATAGGTATATGGCTCCTCAATCCAAATGTTCTAACAGAGGATATGCACCCCAACAACACTTTTCAGTTCAGCATGCATGATGATGCTTAGATGTAGTGCAGAACATCCTTAGTCTTTCCAAGGTCAATGTGTCACAAGTGGAAGTTGCAAACACATTGCTATCAGGCCTTGCAAATGGTCATTTACATCCTACAACAACAAACATAGTGGGAGAGGAAACAACTTTTCATGATTCACCTAAACCTACGATGGGGGGTCAACTACTTGATGACATGGCTGAAAGTCAACAAGAACAAAGCCTAGATGGACTTAGCCTTCCATCTCTGCCAAGCCATCCATCATGGTTGGTGGAGGAAGCCATGAATTTAGGAATTGATTTGCATCCCTAGCAAGAAGGCGACACATTTTCCTTTCCCTCTCCACTACCCATGTTGAATGTACCTGAAAAGGTACATTACTATGCCGAGTGTGGAGAAGCTGATGGTGGAGATATTGCATATTTGAGCTAGGATACTAAGGTAGATGACAATGAGGCTGAACTAGCATTCCCAGAGATTCCAGCCAATCATTGGGTTCCCAAGTAGATTCACGCATTAGCAAATTTCTGAAACTACGCATTCACATTGTCAAGGAAAGATCTAGGACTGCAGAGGATAGTGTAATTCGGTTGAGCCGACAGTCCCAACTATTAACAATAGATGATTACATCAACCTTTTAATGCAATGAGAGCAAAGGAAGAAAGAAATTGAGGTGATAAAACTCTGAAAGAGACAACGAATTGAGGACAGAAAGGCATCACATCTTGTTGCAAGGGAATTGAAGGATCAAGCCAAACTAGATAGAGATGTTACACAAAAAGTAGGAGAACAACAAAAAGTTTTACAAAGGTAGGAAAAGGAGTAGAAAAAGGAGCAAGAGAGGATTCAAAGGGAGCAGGATAAAAAGGAAAGAGAGCCTGAAATGGCAAGGAAGAATCTAGAGAGACAAAGGCATTTAAGCAACCCCATAAACTGTTTACTAGAAAATCATGCATTATTTAGGGAAATGGTGAACATTCATATCCCTATCTATCCTACAACTGTAACCCCATCCCATGTGACCAAAACTCAACTTCCAACTCTAACCCCACCCCATGTGACCAGCACTCAATTTCTAACTCTAACCCCATCCCATGTGACCATCACTCAATTTCCAACTCTAACCCCATCCCATGTGACCATCACTCAATTTCCAACTCTAACCCCATCCCATGTGACCAACACTCAATTTACAACTCTAACCCCCTCCCATGTGACCAACACTCCACTTCCAACTGTAATCCTAACCCATGTCAGTAGTAGTCCATTTCCAACTCTAACCCCATCCGACGTGAGCAGTACTCAATTTCTAGCCCTAAGCCCATCCCATTTGAGAAACACTCTAAGTCCACCAGCAAGGGAGGAGAACATGATTGGGAGTAATTTGTTAAGAAGCCAAACTACAACAAGCTATGTCACTTCGAGTCCACTAGTTTTTCCAACCTGGTTTGAATGAGATTGGTAGCAACCAATCATTGTACACAAACAAGTTTGAAATTACAGCCTAGAAGGCATTTTTTGCATTTTGTAATACCACGATATGTATTTTGAATCAAATTAATGAAAGGAGATTTTAGATCTATTTTTGGCATCTATCAATGATTTGCATTTTGTAAACAACCATTGGTCAACATAAAACTTGTTTGAGTACAATGATATGTTGAGGGCATGATAGTGGTGCAACCTAACTTTCAAGGTTGACATGGGCTTCACATTCTTTCATGTTTTAGATGGCATATCTTCCTTTGAGTCATATGCATTTATAATCAAGAATGTGTGCAATGAGGTGGACTCCCTAAATATTTCATTTTATAAGTTTCGATTGTGTTTTGCCACATGGATAACATGTGTTTTTGGTGAGGGCAATTTTCCATCTCTTTTTTATTGCCAACCGGTGATCAGACACTACTTACCTTAGTGGCAGGTAGTAGCATTGTAGGTTGTGCTCAACATGTCGTGTGGCATGCCAGAAATTTGCTATCTTTTCTTCTCACACTCTTGCATTTACACATCACCACTCTCTCACTTACTTCCCTACTATCGCATTAACTCCTCTTCACTCCACATTTCTTTGGGTATTGTGCCACCAGTTTTCATAACTATGGAGCATTCAATGCTCATGTCCTTTCCATTCAACAAATGTTAGCACACTATTATAGACTGTCCGCATTTGGTAGTTGCAGATGGCATCAAAACATGGTCACTTAGGCTTTGGAGATGGCTCGTATGAAGTTGGACATTGTTCAAAAACTTGATAATGGTAAAGCATTATTAGTCTTAAGCTATGTTACAATTATTGACAAATTAGTTTGATATGTAGACAACAACATAGCTTAACCCAAAATCCCTTTGGGTAACAAGTCTCCCCAATGCTACCACCTCATTGTAGCTTAGGTTTCTTCATGTTTAACTTTAGGTAGTTGAATGGTTTGTTTATGTAGCCATGTTCTCTACTAGAATGTAGTCCTAGTTGATAGGTTCCTTCATGCATTTAGATTTGGTTTTTGAAGCCATCTATTTCACAACTTATTCATGGTGACAAATAGTTTTCTTTGATCCTATATCATAGTTCATATGGGGAGTCTTGATAATGCTAAAGCATTTATAGTGTTGAGCTATGTTGCAATTATCCTTAAATCAATTTGATTTGTAGACTGCAATATAGCTTAACCAAAAATGCCTTTGGGTAAGCAAGTCTCCCCAATGCAGTTCTCTAGTAGAATACTTCTCTAGTAGAATGGTTTATTCATGTAGAATAGTTCTTTACTAAAAGGTAGTCCTAGTTGATAGGATTCTCATGCATTTAGATCATGAGTATAGGAGTTCACCATAGTGGGGCCAGTAGTTATTTGTAATTGATTCAATTAATAGTCAAAATATTTCTGAAAATAGCATAAATAGGCACCAATCAATGTACACATCATATTTGTTTATTCATTAGTAGTTTATTATTCATATTAGGTAGCATAGACAAATGATTTACAAGTATTTGCAAAGCATAAATACAACTAACATGGTTTATAGACATACAAAGTTGAATACATCATGGTTTTGTAGAACAATTAAATTTGTAAAACAACTAAGTAGAAAAGTATATGAGATAGGAAATGTATAACAAAAGGAAATAATGGAGAAGCTGATTGACTTGGTTGAATGCTTGTGTGGTCTGAACTGTTAACTTTGTGTCCTCTTTTTTTGACAGCTTGTTAAAAAATTAGAATATGGTAATAAGTTTGACAGTTGTTTCATTTTTGTCCTCTTGTTTTGACTACTAGATTGGTGTGCCTTACACCTCCGACTGTGGATGCATATATGTATAGACATCTTCTTACAAACATACATACACACAATCACATATATGTATATATATACATACATATGCATATGCATATATAAACATAGATATGCATATGCATATATATATATATATATGACAGTGTTTTATCTGCTTGTAAACAGAAGGTTCTTTTGGTTTTCTGACTGGTTGTAATCATGAGGGTTCGATATACAAATCGAAGAAACAATAACCATTGCAAATGAAAAAAAACTAATCAATAGACATGGATAAAGAGTAACCCCATCTGAATACAGAACCCTCATGACCAACCTAAAAACCAAAAGAACCTTCCATTTATGAGTACAAACAACAATAGATAGAAAAAATCCCAAAGCAAACAATAAATTTAAATAATTGAATACCCATGGATAAATAATAACTCCATTTTAATACTGAACCCTCATGATTACAAATAGTGAGAAAACCATAAGAACCTACAAACAGCAATAGATGGAAAAAATCCCATTGCAAACAAAAAATAAAAAATAATTGAATACCTGTGGATAAACAATAACCCCATTTTAATACCGAACCCTTATGATTAGAAATAGTAAGAGAACCATAAGAATCTTCCATTTACGATTATAGATAGCAATAGATGGAAAAAATCCCATTGTAAACAAAAAAATAAAAAAGTATTGCAAACAATCATGATCACTAAACCCTCATGATTACAAACAGTGAGAAAACCATAAGAATCTTTCATTTATAATTACAGACAACAATAGATGGAAAAAATCCCATTGCAAACAATAAAATTAAAAAATAATTACAAACAGTCATAATTATCGAACCCTAATGATTACAAATAGTCAAAAAACCATAAGAACCTTCCATTTACGGTTATAGACAACAAACATGCATATGCATATGCATATGTATGTATATATGCATATTTATACATATGTATGTATATATTACATTATGAATGTATATGGATAAACAATAACCCCATTTGAATACCGAACCCTCGTGATTACAACCAAATAGAAAACCAAAAGAACCTTCCATTTATGATTACAAAACAAATCATATTGCAAACAATAAAAAGTATTATAATTTACTCATGGACAAATAATAACCCCATTTTAACATTGAACCCTCATGATTACAACCAGATAGAAAGTGAAAAGAACCTTCCATTTACAACCAGAGACAACAATCGATGGAAAAATTCCCATTTAATAAAATAAATGTTAATACCCATGCATAAATAATAAACCCATTTGAATATCGAAGCCTAATGATTACAACCAGACCAAAACTAAAAAGAGCCTGCCATTTATGATCACAAACATAAATATATGGAAGAAATCCCATTGCAAACAGAAAAAACCAAACCAAGATATTGCATGTATAAACCATACGACAAAAAAAACCTGAAAAAACCAAATAAATCCTCTTTTTTTTCAAGATAGAAAGATCATTGCCTTAGTAGGATAAGATATATTTACCAAGGTCGAAGGATAAACGAGCGAAGCAATGAGCAGAAGGAGAAACCAATGGAGTCATTGTCAAAGCTAAGCCTTTATGAATGCCAAAACTAGATACCCATTAACAAACAATAACCCCATTTCAACTTCGAGCCATCATGACTACAACCAGATAGAAAATGAAAAGAACCAGATACAAAACAAAAAGAACCTTATGACCATAGACAACAAGCGATGGAAAAAAAACCCATTTCGAAACAGGACATAAATATTAATACCCATGCATAAACAATAAACTCATTTGAATACCAAAGTCTAATGATTACAACCAAACTGAAAATGAAAAGACTGTTCCATTTACGACCACAGAAAGAAAAATATGGAAAAAATCCCATTCAAAACAGAAAAAACCAAACCGAGATATTGCATGTATAAACCATACAACAAAGAAACATGAAAAAACCAAATAAATCCTCTTTTTTATTCAATTTACGCTCCATAGCTATGAAAACGAGTGGCATAATACCAACAAAATGTGGAGGGAAGTGGAGTTAATGCAACAACAGGGAAGTTAGTGCGGGGGCAGCACTATGTAAACACGAGAGTGTGTGAAGAAAAGGTGGTGAGTTGCTTGCATGCCACACAACATGCTGAGCACAAACTATGATGTCTCTACTTGCCACCAGGGTAAGTTGTGTCTAATCATCGATTGGCGGTAAAAAAAGGTAAAAAATTATCATCCACATGGCAAAACGCAATCTGACAGTGCAAAATGAAATATTTA
The DNA here is from genome assembly GCA_027924645.1 of Cunninghamia lanceolata. NCBI lineage: Eukaryota > Viridiplantae > Streptophyta > Pinopsida > Cupressales > Cupressaceae > Cunninghamia > Cunninghamia lanceolata. Next base: position 1,510,027 of record BSBN01000813.1, on the reverse strand, counting down.
GGGAGTCCACGTCAGCATCGAGCTAGCAAATGCAAAAAAAATTTATTTTAGATGATGTGGTGTGCCAGGTGGAGGGGTGAAGTTAGGGTGAGCCACTATGGGTCCCTCTCCCCTAAATAAACCTACAAAACAAAGAAATTCAAAACAACTTCAAATATTTTTTGGTGATGCAAGATTGCCCTTACACCACTGGATGCTCTTGCATTAATAATATAGAATGAAGAACTAAATGCTTATATAATCTTTGTTTTTCCAGATGTTTCATTGCCCCTCTAGCACATTCATGATTTAGAGAACCGTACATAGGTGGCCATACAAGTCGTTGGTAGGTGTAGAACTCAATTAATGCCAAGGAAGGAAATATCTAGCATAGTAAATTGGTAAGTACATCACTGTATTGGATGTCATGTCATCATGTCATAACATTATTTGGCTTATATTTTTTCCTCTAATAATGTAATGTTGTAGATTTTCTCTTCTTCTATATGGACTTCTTTTGCCTAGTAATACACTTATGGAAGCTAAGCAGAGCTTGGAAGGTTTGTTGTGGCACTACTCTGCTTTTGAAAACCATTTAGAGGTTTCAGATGTTATGATAACACATCTCTCTATTGCACTCTATTTCTTTCATTTGGTTGTCTCCAACCTTCAATAACATTTGCGATCAATAATCTATCAATTATTGTGGGTAGTAAATAACATTTTGTAGATTATGGATAGAATATAAAGTTTCAAGAAGTGATACATTACTATTCATTTTGACTGATAAGATAAATAAAAAATAAAAAAAATATATGTTTGAAGCTTCTACTTACAACATACAAGCATGAAGATAAAAGTGAGGATCTAATAAAATGTCTCTATTTCTATTCCTATTTCTACACACTTTATTAAAATATATTAATCAGCTAATAATCTAACCTATGGTTGAATATATATCTCCTTTCTTTTATTATGTACATGGGCATATATGCATTGCAATAAATTTTAATATATAAAGGAGAATTAAAAAATTTAGACATCTACATTGAAACCTTGTGGTTATTGTTTAAATATTAATATTTAAAACACTAATATGAAAGTTGAAACTATTCTAAACAAAGTGAAATTGTATTTCTAGTGTAAGATTTTGTTTGAGGTCAATAAGTGCATCACATAGAACATAATCTTGTGGGAGGACTATGCACCTAGGACACTCATTTAAAGTATGTGAAACAAGAGAGAAAAGTGTAAGTGATGCACTTTTTACCTCTACTGGCAGTTGAAAAAATCGAAAGGCCTAGAAGCTACAAGTATTATAAATAGGAAATCATCAATTAAAAGAAAGAGTATATTGTGCTAAGGAAAATATGTTTCCTCTTATATAAATTGAGGCTAATTAAATAAATGCATAGAATTAAAGCATAAATGAACCTACATTAATTTGTAAGAAATTGCAAATGGATAATTGTAAACAATAGATGTTTAGAAAATAAATGCAATGGATTGGGGCACTTAGCTATGGGAACCAGGATTTAGAATAAAACCTGAAATTCAACTTGCTTTGTCTTAGTACTATATAAAAATCACCTTAGGAGTAAAATAGTGGAATGAGTAGAAAAATAGGCATAATAAATGATGAATATGTGGTAGTAATTGTGGATAAGAATAATGTAAGGTCAAATGTGTAAAAGTATGTGTAAATAATAGGTAATCAATTAGGAAATGAACCTGACTTTACACAATAATGCACCATTTGTCTATATATACTTGTATTAAGATATTCCTTCAAAATAAGTCCAAAACTAAATAAGATTTTGTATAGGTATACAAATAAATGTAAGAAAAAATATCTTATTACATGACACTTGATACAAATTTTTTTCCTATTATGAATATGCATCAATATTAATACAATATTTTTTATATTAAATTGAACATTAATAATTTACATCAAACCATGATAATTGATCATAAATAAAAGGTTACAACATATGCCTCAAAGTATACAATGACTTATGAAATCACAATAGTTTTTTCTAGCTACTATATATTCTTCTATTGTCTATTGTTTATTCTAGTTCTGCTATTTGTTTTTACTCTATTTTTCTAGTGGTTGTACACATATTTTTTAAATCGTTAGTCTCCATTATTATTAGATCAGGTTTGGTAGAGAAGAGGTTTTCTATTCTCTTGATAAAGATAAATCCTGGCGAAGGACCTCTAAAGATTTGGTTTTGAGGCAATCGAAAAGATCTTTATAATAGTGTTGGGGACATAGATTTATAATATTTATTTATATATTCATATCATATTTGGTTTAAACCTTATCCATTTACCCGTCTAAAATTTCTAAAAATAGAAACTAATTAATTTTTAAGCAAAGCCATTTGTCAAAGAATCAGTTTATATTATTTAGTTGAAATAGATAAGAATAGTAACCAGAATTTTTAGAAATAAATAAGCAAGGTAGTCCCATCCACACAGGCCTAGAATTTGATGGTCACCCCTACCTGCCATGTAAAGTTTTTATGACGGTTTAGTCATTTAACTACCTTTCAATTGACATTTAAAAAAATATATAAATTGTCAAGAAATGTTAGAGTGATTTTTTTTTATATTGAAAAAATGTAGGTTACAAAAAAGGAGCAATCTAAAGACTATAAAAAAAATTAGCAATCAACACCACAGTCACAAAAAAACTATAATGATCACTTGGTTCAAGTGGTTCACCTTGACATTCACAACTATACTAAATCTTCCATTGGCTACAAAGAATTTTTAAAGCTTATCATTGACGTTGTCATGGTAAAATAAACAACAGTCAATGGATTACCAGAAATAGGCCATTTGACCAAACCAAGACAAAAATAGGGCATAAAGCTAGAAACCAACAACCCTCTATAGGAATAGGGTCTAATTAAGACCATCAAAGAGCACCAACTTGCCCTTCTTTTGAAGTCTGAGAGAACTTTCAATCATCACAATGTGCTTAGGACTTGACAATGACAATGAAGGAAGTAGCAACAATTCTTTTTGATCCATGTAATTGTAAATGGACTCTTAATTACAATTTACAGCTCTTCTTAATGTCTATAATTGTAATTTGTAAAGTTATCCTTGTTCCATATATATAATAAACAATAAATGACAACTACAAGTATAGAAAAAACAAAAAAATATTTCTAAATTGATTTTTAAAAATAAAAAATAATAAATAACAAGTATAGAAAAATCAAAGATTTGTTTCTAAATTGTTTTTTAAAATTATTGAAGATAAACATTCTAATTTAATATATATTTCTATATCAATTTATTTTAAAGTTCAAGACATTGTAAAAGGAAACACCATTTATATTTCTATAACAAAATGTTATAAAATGATATATATTATAAATAAGTATATTATATTATATTTCCTTATAATAAAAGTTTACGGTTTATAAATAATTTAAAAACCCATATATATAGTTATATAAAAATTTAGCAAGTCAAGTTATATGATCTAATAAATTTGATAGTTGTAAAATACGGCCTAAAATTGAAAAAACAGTCAAATAGACCATGCATCCACTTGTATAACGAGTGAGTTCGAAAAAAAAAACTAACAGTAGCACTTGCACCCATAGGAGGTTCAAGGAATGCACCGATAGGAAAACCGACAAGTTTAGAAAACTTTTCCATGTGAGTTTTTTTTAGGGGTGAGACAATTCCGAGCACTATAATGCTCACATATAAAAGCCTATCGGCTAATAAATGAAATATACTAACCCTTGCACCCATAGGAGGTTCAAAAAATAGGCCAATAGGAACAACGGAAACTTTAGAAAATCTTCCGCGTTTCACAATTCCGAACACTGTAATGCTCCCATATAAAAGCCTATCGGTTAGTTATCCCTATCGACTAATAAATGAAAGACTAGCACTTGCACCCATAGGAGGTTCAAGGAATACACCGATAGAAAACCCGACGAGTTTAAAAAATTCTTCGGCGTGAGACAATTCCGAGCACTATAATGCTCACATATAAAAGCCTATCGGCCAGCTAATAATACAGTCATTACTGTAGTGACAGGTGATAATAAATAAAAAATATATGCGGGATGGGACGTGCCCGACTTGTCAGGGGAAATAATATTGCAATTTGGGATGAAACGAAGGCACGCGAAACGAGGTGCATAATATTGCGTAAACTATTACATTATATATTCGGCGTAATTGCAAGTTGGCAGAATCAAATCTCCCTGCGAGGCCACTATTGTTCCCCATTATGTTGAAATAAGTTTCCTCATCGACCTGAGCGAACTCATATTAATGGAGGCCACCATTGGTGCACCATTATATTTATTGCCGGTTGGTTGTGCTGTGGAACAATTCTACACCTTACGGTAGCAGTAGATTCCTCATCCAGTTAGACCTCATTTTATCTCAAGTCTGTTAAAATGGCCCAGATTGTATGTTCTTCCTTGGGTTCATTCCATATCACTGAATATTTTCCATGGCGAACATCACGTAATACAAAAACACGCTTTGTCCTTTCCGACAAAAGGAGAGTACTCTACGTTAGCGCTAAAATAGGTATGTAAGGCTAATGTTGAGTTAGAGTGCTTTTTTCCCATCTTGGAAATAAGAGAAAAATTTCTTTTGTAGTGCAGATGGTGCAAACTCTCGTTTTGGAGACGAACTACAAATTCGTTGTGGAGATGCCGAAGCCAAAGCAGTTGGTATCTACATTATCCTTGAAATAGTGTCTCAATTTTGAGTCTTTAGGTTAATTTGAGCAATTTAACGTCATATTCAGTGAATACTATGGCAGCTTCATCATCCACACAGGCGTGCAAGCCCAAGGCATATCCTTCAACTATGTGGGGCGAGGATTTTATCTCTTCCCTTGCAACGAGAAACCCCGTAAGGTTTTGTGTTTTGTTTTCTATTAGATTGATATAGACGCATTATTTAAGAGCCTGCCTTTATTTTTAATGATTGATGATTATATCCCAGGAAGCCACGGATGACAATGACAAACGCGTAGAGATGTTGGTCAGCGAGATTAAGGAGAAACTGAATTGTATGGAGGATGGTGAGATAAGTCCGAGTGCATATGATACTGCATGGGTGGCAAGAGTGCCCGCCATTGATGGCTCCCAACAACCCCAATTTCCACAGACGCTCAGCTGGATAATTGATAACCAGTTATGGGATGGTTCGTGGGGACCGGAAAACGGCTTCCTTGCGAGTGATAGAATCCTTAATACTCTCGCCTGCGTCATCTCACTCACTATCTGGAACACTGGCAAGATCCATGTGCGGAGAGGTTTAATGCTCACTTTATATATACTTCTCACCGTAAATATATCTCTTATCATTTATTAACAAATGGCGAGACACGCCATAGTCTTTTTTTAGGGTAGATATAACGTCATTGATAGTTTACAGATGTTGTGTCAAGATAGATACGATGGTAGGTATGATGTAAAACATATATGGTTTTGTCACAAGATTGTTGGATAAGTGTTGTATACTTATTATGTTTAATAATTTTGGTCGAATGAACACTCTACTTAAATATCATCAGGTTGAATGGTCAAGCAATCAATAACAATTTACACTTCATCTACACCAAAATGTGATAAATATTTGTCCTATTTTTTTGGGCCAAAATTAACCTTTGACTATTGAATTGGATGATGTTTAAGAATTCCCTGAGATCAACCTTACTAGTGATTGGTGTTATTTTATGTTTTTTCTTATTTTATATTAGAGAAGCAAAATTAAATTAGTTTTGTTTATATATATATATTGATTCTTCAATGTCACTATCCTACTTTGCCTGTCAACCACTATGATTAAGTACATTGACTATAAACCACTAATATTAACTATGTTGATATTTTAGCCTATGTATTAAGCATTCATGTTTATCTTTTGTATGTTTTCATTCAATGTATAAAATAGTTTTTAATATGTGTATGTGTTTAAGGGTGGAGAAAGAGAGATTCATTATTATATTGAAGAAAAATTGAATTCTTGCAATACGAATTTTTTTGACTATGGTGAAATTTTTACCCAAAAAAATTTCCTAGGTAAAAATACTATATATTATCTTTACTTTCTATTTATTCTGTTATTATTTTAGATTGTAAATGGACTACTTCTATTGTTCCCAAGTAAAAATATTGTGTATTGTCTTTACTTTCTATTTATTTTATTATCTTTACTTTCTATTTATTCTGTTATTATTTTAGATTGTAATTGGACTACTTCTATTGTTTCCAAGTAAAAATATTGTGTATTGTCTTTATTTTCTAGTTATTTTGTTATTGTTTTACATTATATCTAAAGTATCCGGAGGCCTATTTTTTAATCACTAATCCTAACATTAGGTGCCTAGAGAAAGATATCTCTAGATGTACTTTAGATGTATTTTTTAAATATAGGTATGCTAGTTTTAGACACTACTTTTCTCTAGAAAGAAAATCTAATATATTCTTTAAAAAATATGTTTTATCCATAATGAACATGAGGCTTTCACGGTCCATGAAAATGTTTTATCCTATTTTATTTCAAAGAGCTTTGTATTTGTAGGTCTTGATTTCATCCGAAGACACGCAGAACGAATGATGGAGGAAATAGTAGCCAACGGAACGTCTAAAGTATTTGAGATGGTGTTTCATGCAATACTCAATGAATCCAAAAGTCTCGGCCTGGATGTTGACGCAGATGATTTTAAGCTAATAGCTGAAAGGAGGGACGCGAACCTGAAAACGTAGTATTCTATGTGTAAATGTTTTACGAAAGGGAAATTTATAAATAAAATATCTATTTAAGAGAAAAAAATTGTTTGACGCAGGATTTCAGTAGAGCGCCTCCATCTCGTTCCCACTAGTGTATTGTACTATTTAGAGGGCGTGCAAGATGTAGTGGATTGGAAAGGTATCCTTAAATTCCAATCCAAGGATGGCTCTTTTCTAGGCTCGCCAGCATCTACAGCCTGCGTCTTCCTGCATACTGGAGACAAGAAATGCCTAGAATTCTTGACCAGCCTTCTTTCTAAGTTCCAAGACCATGGTAAAGTTTTAAGTATGAAAAGCATTGTAGAATATAATAAGAATTTTCTAAATTTTACTTTTTCAAGTTGTGTAAGAATTATGATATGTAGAAGTTAATATGGCTCCACGTAAACAGTGGGCATGTTGTTGTTGGTTGTTTACAGTTTTTTTTATTCCCTTGTTTTAGACTGATTTGTTCCAACATTCGACTGAACATCATAGATTGCTTCAATCCTTCTATTTTTTTATCTATGATCCAATTTCTGGTTATCAGCCGAAAAGCTTTACTTTAATATGAATATGGAGTCCTTACAAGATTGCTGCAACTTCAAGTAAAGTAATCAAATATTATTCATGATATCCATAATAAGATTTCGACTTGGATTTGGCAGCGCCATGCATGTATCCTGTGGATATCTGTGAACGTCTGAGAGCCGTTGATAATATTGAACGTTTAGGGATTGACCGTTATTTCCAAACAGAGATCAAACAAGCCTTGGATTATGTGTACAGGTGAGTCTCGCATACGTTATTCTCGCTGGACTCTTCTATCAGAGACTTATGTTAAAAGCAAACATGAATCCTCAGGTACTGGGAGAAAAGAGGCCTCGGGTTTGGAAGGGAGAGTCTGGTTCCTGACATTGATTGCACCGCCACTGGCCTCAGACTCTTGAGACTTCATGGATACAATGTCTCTTCAGGTAGATCAGATCGAATCTACGATTGTTTTAAAGATACTAGTATATTTATATTTAAAAAAAATATCTACAGCATGTGGAGATATATCTTTCAATTTTTTTTGGCTTTTAGTTTTGGGTTTTTATTTTTTATTTTTTTAATAAATTACTGGTAGTTAGAATAGAAGCGTTACATTTCCCATTAAATATATTTTTTATTCTTGGCATTTATAAATTATTCACAGTTAGAATATTTGCATTTTGGTATAAAATAGTAAAAACATCTTTTTGAGAGTGGTGTAGGTTTAGTGGTGTATTTATTGTGGGGTTTCATTATGATCCTCTATCTTATTAATCTCATGCATATAAATCTTATTTTATTTTATTTTTTAGATTGGAATCTTATAAAATTACATAGAATCTTGGAATCTTTCAACTCTTCAACTCCACCCCTATTGTGATTGTAGAACCCTCTCAGCATAATTATAAAATTAAACGGAATCTTGAAATCTTTCAACTCCACCCCTGCTGTGATTATAGAATACCTATTGGCATAATTAAAGTTTAATTACTAATCTTTTCATGTTGCAGACGTTCTGGAAAATATAGAAGCTGACGAGCTTTATGGTGGGGAACCTTCGGATATGCTAAGCCTGTATAGATGTTCACAGATCAACTTCCCAGATGAAACATTAATGAGGGAAGCGAGTGCCATGGCCAAGGCTTACCTATCCAAATGGATTGAAACCAACCGCTTTTCTCCCGAGCTGGCTGGCGGGAAGGAGCTTCGCGGAGAGGTACTAACTATTGCAATATGAATGCTTGTTTAGTAACATGTACAGCTTATAACGTTTCTTCGTTCATTCGTTCGTGTATTCAGATTGAGCACGCTCTAGATTGTCCCTGGCACATGAATTTCCCAAGATTGATGGTCAGAAATTACATTGAACAGTTTGCATCCAACCAGTTGTGGATGGAGAAGACAGTATATCAGTAAGAAGGGTTGCATATACTTAATTCAGAATTTTAGAATTGAGTATTCATTGCACTAAATGAAATAACTTGTATTTCAGAATGCCCAATGTGAGCGACACGAGATATTTAGAACTGGCCAAACTGGATTTCAACAGAGCGCAGGCTTTACACCAAATGGAAATTCGAAAAATTACCGGGTATTGTATAATTTGTTGTACAAGAAATAAAAGTGTAGTCTTGAGTTTGGGTTTTCATTAAGAACTGACGTGTGTGTGTGTGTGAATGGCAAAGATGGTATAAGGACTGCGGTTTCCCCAACCTCACATTCACACGTCATAGACAAGTGGAAATACACTTCAGCGCTGCAGTGGTGATATTTGAACCAGAATATTCTGCTTGTAGAATTGCTTACACAAAAGCCGCCTGCATTCTAATTATTCTGGACGACCTCTTTGATGCCCACGCATCGCTTGACCAAGTAAAGCTATTTACTGAAGCCGTTAAAAGGTTGGTGTGGTATCACATTCATTTATATATCTAATCCATTCATATATATAATGTGTTGGATTGATTGTCACACTCATGAGAATTGATTGGGTGGACTTTAACTGTCATTCTGGATCTAAGTGAAGGTGATGGTTTAGAATATTCACTAACACTTGCAAGTTTTGATATAATGACAAATCTACACGTTAGATTATCTCACCTCGTGTTTATTAATATAGTTTCTCTGGTTGCTTCAGATGGGATTTATCTCTTTTAGACTACTTTACATCCAACATGAAAATCTGCTATCTGGGTCTGTATAATACTGTAAATGAATTAGGGCAACAAGCACTAGAGGCTCAAGGACGTGATGTGCATCCATACCTTCGCTCAGTTGTAAGTAGACATTTAATGCTATGAACTCTTTCGAGATTCAATGGAAGCTATTTATTATATATCTTGAGAGTAATTCTTATGGTATGGGTTTTAGTGGGAGGACCTGGTGTCATCTACAGCGAAAGAAGCCGAATGGGCAAAAGCAAAGTGTGTGCCGCCTTTAAAGGAGTATCTGGAGAATGGGAAAGTAACAATTGGGTTGGCAGCAATCATCCTCAACTCCATATTTTTAACAGGAGACCCTCTACCTGATAACCTCCTTCGTCAGCTTGATTTTCGAGCACCCTTTCTCCATCTCGTATGTTTGACAGCGCGTTTAATTAACGACGCTAGAACTTTCACGGTGAGTACAGAAGTCGAACATAGTGCTATCCCTCTCATAGATACTAAAAATATGGCTTCTTGTTATGCTTAACAAGCTTTTCCATTCGTAATTAATATAATGTAGGATGAGAGGGATCGTGGAGAAGTGGTATCTTTCATTCAGTGCTACACGCAAGAGCATCCTGAATTCACAGAGGAAGAAGCTCTTCATTATCTCTTTGATTTCAACCAGGATAGTTTAATTGAATTGAATTACGAGTTTTTGAAGCCTGGGATGATACCAAAATGCTACAAAAAGCTTCTTTTTGACACTGCGAGGATATCTCAATTCGTTTACAAGAATGAAGATGGCTTCGGGATGTCTGCCCAAGAGATGGAAGACAATATTACAAAATTTCTGTTTGAACCGGTTGCATAAAATCCAGTGCTTATTTAGGTTTTGTTTGTCATTCCTTTTACTTTTTTAAGCAGATGAGCTCTAAATTAACATGTTAAAACTTCACCAGCATAAATGTTATGTTAGTTTGTATTAGTTTAGAAGTGCGTTGTGTGTTGGTATCTATGGATTGTATATTTTTAACATAATTTTTTAAAAGGATAAATAAAAGTTTAATTTATTGTTTCATTTAATTGTAAACATATGTGATGTGATGGTTAAGTTTGATTTTTAAAGGTGGTTTGGTTTTTTTTTTTTTTTTTTAAGTTGATGGTTAAAGAGTGGTCTCTCACCCATCATCTTAATATCAAAAGTAAAAATTAGTAGAAAAATATATTAAAACAAACTATCACATAATCAATAAAGCTTAATTTTAATTTTAATTTTAAAGACAAAAATAACATAGATAAATGGGAAAGAATTAGGGAGGAAACAAACCCAACAAGCCAAGCAACAAGTAAACCTTTAGAAGGAAGGCTTGCCACTAGGGTCTACCGAGCCATCGACAATAACAACGCTGATGTAAGAACTAAGCTTGCCACATGCAACAATAGTTTCAGTGCTTGCTTGGCAATTTTAACTATTTTTAATCATGTTCACGGGCTATAGTGGTGAAGGAATGATATAAGGTAGCAAAGTTAGAAGAGGGGAAACTTTTCCTTGCAATAAAAATCTCAAAGTTAATAAAACCATGCATGTTTTCCATGTAATCCACAAGGCTAAAGACCCTTCCTCCCAACACCCTAAAGGAAGCCATGTGGACCTCTAGGGTATCTAGTAGCTCATGGGGTACATATCATGTCCATTCCTAAAGGGTATTTTTAAAAATAATAAAAGGTGTTATATTATTACTAACAAGGAGTTGTGTTCCCACATGTTCCATGTGGATGTTAAACAAAATTTTAATAGGTTAAAAAATCATGAAATAACATATCCCAACTCATTTAGAGAACATAAACTAAGTGCTCATAAATGTGGTCCAATTATCATTAAGATCAAATAAATGAAATTAAAAAAGATAGATGAAACCTAGCTATGCCCTAACACACATTCAATGACACATGCATCACTTTCTTACATGCCTCAAATATTCCTTCATGGACAAAGGAAGGAAACAACACTAGTAGAATGGTGAAATTATGTAGAGAGTTGTGCTATGCCTAGTTATACATGGGGGATGCACGAGTACCTGTAGGTGAACAAAAGGAATGTCGCGACCAACTCATGAGTTTGTCTACTTGCTTCCCATTCATATGAGGCACAATGAAAATCCCTTCCTCTAACTGTTGCACAAATCTCAAGGGTGTTTTGCAAAGAGCACCTAAATGCCTCTATTTTATTTGATAACTAACTAACACCACCTCTACTCTAGACCTCTATGTCACCACCTCTCTCACTTTGCATATACTTACCATCTATAAAGTCAATACAACCACCTCCAAGTGTCGAGGTATACATATCCTTACTTTAATTTTTTATTTTATAACCATTTCTTTTAAATAGTCAAAATCTTGCTACTTTGCCATAACTCATCTCAATATATTATCATTTTCACTGAACACCAAGATTTTACACACCACCAAGTCTTCTTCACCCACTCTTTTGTCCTCTTCTACTAAGAGATCATGTCTTTGATTGCATGCCATATACACATTCAACGCGATAAACTACTCAACATAGTTTTTTTTAATGGTTTGAGCTAGACTATAATATGACCTATACAAAAGGGACATGCTTTATCCTATAGCATTGAGGTAAAAACTTTGCGCTCTCTCGAATAGCTTGAAATACTACTCTAGATGAAGGGGGATGGATTGAGCACAAAATAGATGCACTAATAATGTCCATATATCATTATTGTGGATTATTTTTTTTTACCCTAGCTATTTCAAAGTGTTGATATTTATACATCAAAGTCCATTAATGTTAATAATACTTTATTTTCACTAATTTTAATATTTATGTGTAATAAAAATAAAATAAAAAAATTTATTTTATTTTTTAAATTAAAAGAGTTAAAACTGAAAAATAAACTAAAATAAACAAACATGAGATGCATAGATATAAAAGATGTATGTCATTATCACAACTAAATAAATAAAAAATGTTTAAAATAATGGTATGACTAATGAAAATTAAGCAAAGATGTGCAAGACCCAAAATGAGCTACCAAAAATTAGTCCAATTTTTTTTTATGTATAAGTTTACTACTTAAGCACTTTGATAGATTAATCATAACTTAATCAAAATAACATGAGATCATAACTCAAGTTTATCTTGACCCAAAATTTTCTTAAACTTAGTTTATATGGTCCCCTCAGTTCCATATATTGCATAGGTTTCATGCTTGGAGGATCGTGTGGATATGAAGACTTTATGAACTTAGATTTCCCTGGGCTCTTCAGTCTCAAAATTCACAAGTTAATATTTTGGAAGGGGCAAATCATAAATCAAGTTTATATTGACCTAAAATTCTCTTAAACTTGGTCTATATAGTCTCCTTAGTTCCATATATCACATGGGCTTCATGCTTTCAAGATCTTGTGGATGTGAAGACTTTATGAATTTAGATTTACCAAGGCTCTTCAATCCCAAATTTAACATGTTAATAGTTTGGAATGGTCCTATAGACTTGAGCCTCATTAAAAAATGACAAGATAATTATTTTGGTTCTAGATTTCAATTGTAACCATGTCAAAGACTTGGACTATTTTAGAGTAGACACATGGCATGCTTCTATTGGTCTAGTCCATTGAGACTTTATGGGGCAATTGAGAGAGTTTTACTCAACCCTTTCTCTAGTGGATGTGAGAATATTTTAAAGTCTGACTTGACTTAGTTTTCATCCTAGAATTCTGCAAGTTAGACCTATGGAGATCTACATCCCCTTTTACTATGGACATGTACTAACTAGGAAACAAATCTAAGAGATCACTGGTTGAGGATTCACCCGACAGATCAATAGATATGAAATTCTCTTAAGCTTACTTATTAACTTTAGAAATTTAGAAGAAGAATGGACTTCACATAAATGTGAAAGGAAACCAATCCCAAGGCACAATTTAAAAAGGCTATTTGTACAAAAGGAATTATAAGACATAACATCAGGAACCAACACAACTAGATTCCTCATCTCAAAAGAACTAGATAATCCATTAAACATAAAGTGAGGTAATAAAGCTTGTGAAGATTTAACCTTGATGTCCCTTCCTTTGGGTATCTTCGATAACATTCACAGTAAGTCTAGAACTTCAAGGAATTAATCTATGACCTTACCATCTAAGCTACATCCCTTTCTAAATCCTACCGATAAAACCATTACACCTCACAAAAAATCATGAATATGTAGTTAAGGAATGTTTATCCCATTTGGTATTTTATTCTTAGGTCTTACATAGATACTTATAAATAGGAATAACAATTCGATGAATCTACTTATCCATTTGAAAGATTATGAAACCCATAGAATTTTAAAAAAAATTCTTGCCAATATAATTTGTTAATGTATAAAGTTTAAAATATGAATTATGGGATAATGGATTACACCTTTAGGGAGATTTATGAAGGCATTGAAATATTTGGTCCACACAATCTAGATTATTAACATACGGCAACTTAGCTACATTTACTAGAACATTACAAGATGTCATTGGATTCACTTAGTTCATTAAATATGTAGAACTAGTCAAGGACAATAATACAATATACATTCTAATGTTAACAATTCTTATGCATTTCTCTTATTCTACAAACATAGTTATTCTAAGAGCCTTTTATGCTTTCTTCTTAACTTTTAAACAATAATTTGAGCATTTCCATCTATTCACCAAGGCCTTCTTACTTCTTGTTGCACCATCTTCAGAAATTGAATGTGATCATACACATCATCTACCCCTTCTACTTATGGGCATGCTATGGCAACATCATTTAGTCCATACATCTAGAAAATTCATTTCTTATGGCTATAGATTAAAATCTTAAAATATTATCAAGATTCATGGTTGTAATGAGACTTAATCAAGAACTAATAAACACAAAATAAGTATGACTAGTTACAACTAGGATATAGATCATTTTACATAAAGGTCAAACCCAAGTATCAGGACTACTTTTCCATCTAGCCACTCTAACTTGATGAGGTACTTAGCTTCACATAGGTGATGGTGAAGTGCATGACCATTGGTAATTTTTAACCAATCTAATAGTATAGGATCTCAATAAACTCAATAAATTCTATAGCACCCACCACTCGACCAATCCAAGGATCAATACTTGTTGACTTCAACCATTCACACACACATACACACTAAACAACTACACTAGGATTAAACTCACATATTACATACACACATGCATACACAAGACTCAATAAAAATAAACTTCCCCAATTAATCACAACCCTAAATAAGCATAACCTTCATGATGAGATTTTACTCCTCATTCATGTAAGATGAGTTTTCCGATTAACTTAGTTAAGATGAGTTTTCCTACTTTTTAGTCAAGCTATACAATAATTCATAATCTTTCATTACACCACATAAGACTTTAAGGCACTAAATCATTCACATCTATCTCTCTCTCACACGCATGCATGCACATACACACACAATGATCATATTCATATGTCTCAACCTTACTAGACATAATCAGCGACATATACCTTATTAGAGCCTTTTTAGTTATCTTTTTTCTAACAATCATTTCCTATCCTTTCCTATCCTTTTCATAGCTTCCATGCTTATGTTTTGATAGTTTTAGTAGACTTCTCTTGGTGATTACTTCCAATACTTAAATTATTTTCCTAGGTTCTTTCCTCTTAGATTCCATTGGCCAACTTGGGAGGTGTATTGAATCATCAAAATATTTTCTCAAGATTCATTCTTTCCCATCGAAATAATAACATTATATGCACTTCTAAGTCATCGTCAATCCCACAATAATATGTCCCTTATGTGGGATATCTTTATTTTTTATTGAAACCACTTTTTTTAAACAGCATGATTTAAGGCTAGAGGGGTTCCATCTAAGGGGGATTGATTGAAGGTGGTTAGGTATAATCATCTTCAATCAAATCCCCATTGGATGGAACACCAGGCTAGGATTGAACAAAACCCTTGATAAAGTATCCTTTTCACTTGTCAAAATGCTAACCAAAAAGCAAATTTTCTTCAAATTTTGGGGGACTAAATGAAGTCATTTAGAAGTGCCATTTTGTAAGTATGTAGCCCTTAGAGTTGTCTTTCTAAAAATTATAACATGTTTAACATTTTTAATATTTGATATTTTTTAATTTTATAATGAATGCAAGTCCATTACAAAAAGAATGACTTGGAATTGCTATTTTGTAAGTATGTAGCCATTAGTGCTATCTTTCTTAAAATTATAATATGTTTTTGTAAGGTTGCCCAAATCCTATCTAATAACTCTAATTATAGATATATTGATGTTTTCATGATAGAACTGTTGGCAAGATACACTACTAGGCATAATAAGTATTGTCATTGATGGCAACTAAGTCTCTACTACACATCTGCATTGCATAATTTGCCCATACCAGAAATTAGACTGAAGATTTGTCAAGTTCTGAAAAGTCAAGAATAGAGTGTGTGATAGGGTTCGATATCTTGGTCCAAATCTCTTTGATGGTAGATCATAGTTTGCTGCAGATCTAAGGGAGTCATAAGCATTGTCAGAATAATCTAAATCCAGAGTTTTGGCCTCCGGTGATGAAGGATTCAATAGTTATTAGTATCTAAGTATCAGGTTAACAGTTTGACAGAATAGACAGAAGAAGAATAGGCTGACCTTGTAAATGATCTTGGTTCTGGATGTATGGAAGTTGTTGATTGGGAAATTAAGTGATGACCAGTGATAGTGGCCAACCTAGTTGATGATTTGTAAGTGCACGTTTTGGTCTGCGACTCAAGTTATGCACAGATCTAGCTGATAGAGCAGAGTATTCGATAAAGTTCTAAGTCATCTTGAAGCTGATTGAGAAGTGATTGAAGATCAGGATGTGGATATATATACCCAATGGATTTGAATGAATTATGTGTGTGTATGTTCTGAATATGGAGTAAATGCGAAAAGAGTAGAGATCTAAGATTTGGATGAAGGCAAAGCAATAAAAAGGGTAGATTGAAGATGAAATGTGTAAGATCAGTATTTTGTAGTTAACCGAAATTGAATTCATGCATTAGTAGATGCTTTTCATTAGTTTAAAATCTATGTTATTCTCTTTTAATCATTTGTAGGCAGTGAGCCTCTATTTGAGCAGTGAGCTCTAGGCAATGAGCCCGAATGCATGTCCATTCTCATTTGTAAAAATACTTTTAACAAGGTATTAATTTTTGTGGGTTAACCCTCACCATGGTTTTTCCCTTAACTGGATATCCACGCTAAAAATCTTGGTTGCAAATGTGTTATTATGCTTCTGTTCTTACACTTATGATTGTTGTTTCCATGATTAAGTTATTGATTCATTGTTAAGAGGTAAAAGGAAGAATTAACTGTTGAAAGTATTAAAGTTTTAAGACAACTGATTCACCCCCCCTCTCAATTGTTAGTCCTATTTCAAACAATTGGTATCAGAGCAAGGTTCCTTTGAAAAAGTTTAATAGCTTAAGGAATATCTGGGAAGATAGTAAAATGGATGAATATAACCTTTAAGGTCAACTTAATCTCACCCTAGAAGAGCTTGAGCAGTCTAGAGCAGAAGTCCAAGAGTTGCAAGAAAATCTCAAAAAGGCTAAAGACTTCATTGAGATTTTAAAAAGAAAATTGAGCAAATCCAATGAAAAGGGGAAGGAGCAACCTCTTCAACTGGGAAATCATCATGAAGACAAGGCCCTGAAAGAGAAGACCAAGGAATGTGAAAAGTTATCTAAAGAAGTTGTCCTAAAACATGAGATGGAATATGGGGTTATGAGACTAACCAAGGAAATTGAAGAGAGGAAGAAAACTAAAGAAGAGATGAATCAAAATCTGAAAGAGAGAACTGAAGAATGCTGTAGATTGGATGGAATAGCTAGTCTCCTAGAATCTAATCTACAAGAAAGAAGAGAAAATGAGAGAGAACTTGAGAGACAAATTATTACTCTCAAACATGACCTAGAAGTTGTAAATGAATATAAGGAGAAGTTCAAGATAAGCTCAGCTAAACTTGAAGCACTGATTGAAGGATAGAAAAAAGATGATGACAAGTATGAGAAAGGCAAAAACTCCAGATCTGGACAGAGAAATTTTCAACCAAGGAATGGGAGAAATAGAACTAGAAAACCTCTGGTAAGACAGCCTAATGCTCAAAGATATCGATCATTCAATGGAAATTGTTTCAACTGCAATAAATTTAGTTATAAAGCTGCTCAGTGCAGAAGCAAAGTAAATCAAAATGGTCCATCCTTCTTCGATTAATGCTTCAAGTGTAAGAGGAATGGTCATAGATGAAGTGAATGCAGAAGTATGATAATGAATAAATCTAACAATAGAGGAATTGGTAATTCTTTCAATGGTTACTATTTTTCTTGCAATGGGTTTGGACACATGGCTAATCAGTATAGATCAAGAGGAAATCAAGTTTATAAGCAAGGAAATGTTGTGTGCTTTAATTTCAATAAATTTGGTCATATATAAGATTCTGTAGAAGTAGGATCAATGGAAGAAGAGGTCTGGTAAACAAAAGACTAGATGAGCAGAGACAAGACAAAGACAAAAGAAAAATTGTTGTGAATGAAATACGGAGTGAAATGATCAAGATTTGGGTAAAGAAAGATACAATGAACAATGGTGATGCATCCATACCAGAATCCGGTGCTGACAATTCCTCTAGGAATTAAATCAAGAGTTCTGGCTCAGGGGGAGCTGCATTGAATATCAAATTCCCCCAGTCAATTAGTGGGTTCCTAGATATAGCACAATGAGATAAGATATTTTGAATTGTTTCAGAACTTTTGAAAGGATTTCTAGAAGAAAGATGTTGATATAGAAATTTGCAAAGTCTTCTTGAAGAATAGTTCAAGAAATAGAGTAACCAGATGAAGTTAGGGCAGCGCATTTATTACAATGTGAAATTAGGTTTTGTGAAGGATAAAAGGTCACTTAATCATGCATTTGAACCACTTTAATTTTGAAGGAATCAAATAGAAGAGATTTTGAGCTACAAATCCAGAGATTGAAGAACAAAGAGCAAATTCAATCAGAAATTGATCAACCCTAAACTTGCTAAAGAAAAAGGTACTTCTTCGTAAAATCTTTGAATCTAAAATCTGTTGAGATGACTTCTCCTCATGTTGTTGATATTACTGAAAGGCCTTGACCCAAATTTAAGAAGCATCCTCACAAATCAATAGAAATCGACCCATTAGGTGCTTTTCAAGTGTTCTGTATGGTGTGCTGCATGTTGAAGACATTAGGGTTTATATTCATGCAAACATAGATGAATTTGGTGATTCAAGGCATGTAGACCTGTTTGAGAGTCATCTTAGGGATGAAAATCATGATCTTAAATCCGAATATAAGGCACTACATGATAAACACTTTATTTAGATTATGGGGTTTCCAACATTTGATGAAGATGAATGGGTCTGATATGTTTTGAGTTGGATGCATGATGAATTCATTTGGTTGTTAAAACCATTCAAGATTACCAAATATGTTATCATAATTGTGACTAGGTTAAACTCAACCAGTGGATTACCCATGTTAAAAGCTATGAAAAATTGAACTGTTTACTGATGTAACCGGTGCCAAATTCGATAGAAGGGCTATGACTATAAACAATATTTTACAATCAGATGGGAAGTTTTCTTCCATGGTGATAGGCTACAAGGTATATCACTCTAGCAGGGAGAATTCTATCTCTGGAACCACCATATATGCAGCATATCAAATGTTAAAGGAGAATGTAGATTATGACCTTTGTGAGCTATTACAGAACCAGCTGATTGAAAACTTGAACAAAATAAAAAAGGATAAGAAAAACACTTTTAAATATGGTGCATTGGTTCTGTGCTTGTTTTTCTACTATATGAATGAAGTACCTAGAGTAAAGGGTGTTCACTAGACTAAGGATGAGCCAGTTGCCATTCAAATCAAAGACCATCTTCGCAGCATTGGTGATTTCAAAGCTCAGAAAACTACAATATGGGGTTACTTCAAGAATTTTTAGAGTATGATGCATTTAAGGGAAAGGATCCCTAAATCAATTGTTGAGAAGTACAAAAATGAAATATGTTTCATGGTTGATACTGATTAGTGTCTAATGGAAGCAGTAGAACCCAGAACTATTTGGATCATGCCCATGGGGTATGAATTAGATGAAAAAATCTTGAATATGTATGCCCAACATCTTCTAAGCAAGCCTAAAGACACAACAGTTGAAAGATTTGAAACATATGAGGAGCTAAGTTTAAAACTGCATACTAAGCTAAGAGAACCTGAAACTAATAGGAAGCTAAGAAAAGAAGTTGAGTAGTTGGCTAAAAATCTGGGCCTAACTAATGAGGTTGTGAGTAAATTTAGAGAAAGAACTGAAAAGGCTAAGAAAGAGAAACAAGATAAGAAACAAACAAGTGCTCCAGTGGAACCCTCTTCCACTTCAAGAACTACTAGGAGCTCTATTACTACCCCTGTTCCTCCTAAGACTACAAAACCAGAAGCAAAATCATCTGGAAAAGGGGAGAGAAGGAAGAAAACAAAAGCATCCCAAACCTATGAAAGCATAAGAGAAGAAGAACAAGAAGATACAGATTCTGACATTGAGATCAAAGAACTAAAAGCCACAGGCACAAAAGTAGCCAAGATATCCAAGGAGATGCCCTTCGGAAGAAAAAGGGAAAGCAAGAGGCAAACAATAGAGGAATATGTAGAGAAGCCTTCCCTTTCAGTAGATGACATCATTAAATCAGTTACTATGGATGGAAACTTGGCTCCAATGATAGAATTCTATGATGACTATAGTGATGCTAACAAAAGAATACTTGAGGAAGCAATGGTAAGATATTTGAATATCTACAACAAGGCTCTTATTGAGATATGTTTATTAATACCAAAAGCCTTGAGAAAATTTTGGAACTAAGAAAAGACAATGCAAAAAGCAAGGATCTTGAGATCTGAGAACAAATATTAATACAATTATGCCCCTAAATTACTCTGAAGCAAATGAATTTGATATTCAAAGAAGCCAAGGATGAGTTTTGAAGTAAAAAGTGAATGAATAAGCTTATGCTAGGGGAGACAAACAAGATTGTAGAGGAAACCAAAGAGATTCTTCAGTGTGCTTTGAAAAAGCACAATCTTCATGTTGTAGAGGAGGTAAATGTAGAGATTGAGTCCTCAGACATGGATGTTGAAGGATTAAAGAAAAACAAGCAACAAACTGAAACTCTAGACTTCTCTATTCCAGAAGAGGAAGTGCAAAAGGAAGAAGAGGAAGTCTTGATAGAAGAAGCAAATGTTGGCCATGATCCTCTAGATTCTCCTGCTACTGATGACTCTGGAAAGAACAAAGAGAAAGAAGAAGAAAAAGAGAAAGAGAAGGAAGAGGAAGAGGCAAAGGGAAAAGAAGAACTAGCAGAAGGGGATGGTGCTAATGCACCAAAGCAAAATTGTCCGATTGCTGCCACTGACAAAGCACTAGGGAAGGAATCTGAAATAGCAAGTGTGGCAAGAGACACTGTGAATGCAGTGCAAAGTTTTCTCAGAAAGGAGATGCTAGAATTAGATGAGATGGAACTAATGCAAGGACCAATCAATTATGACAATCTCTCTAGATCAAATACTAAAGATATCATCATTCACATAGGCCAAGACAAGGGAGAAATTACTGAAGTCTTACATAGAAGATAGTGAGTTGATAAGCCTAGCATTCGAAACACTGGAGAAGATCATGCCCACATATAAAAAAAATACATTTGATTCTCCTTCTGGTAATTTGAAAAATCTTGTGCATTTTGTAAATACAAAATTTGAGTCCTTTGAGAAGTCAACTGAAATAAAGGTTCGGAAAGAATTTTTGGATAAGAGGCTTAGTGAACTAAAAGGTCTTATAGATAATGATAGAAAAACACTCAACATTAGTATAAAGAGTATTGAAAATGCTCTTAAGGATGGTGGTGATGTATATAAGTTTTGTTTATCATGGCGTAAAATAGTAGAGGATATTGAGAAAAGGATAAAGGAGTAGGAGAAAAAGATGCTAGACCTATCTCAAAGTTTTGATCCTTTAATAGTATCTCTGGTGAGTCAAGAATGTCAAGCAATCAACCTGACAAATGAAATAAGGAAACTTATCAAGGAAAAAAAGAACAATATGGAAAGAATAGGTGAGCTCTGGGGACTGATTACCCCTAAGTTGGAAACAATGTTCAATACTTTGTCAGAGGCCCAAAGTACTACCCGAATAAGTGATCCCTCAAATCAAAGGAAAGTAGAAGCATATGCATTTCTGCTGAGTGGACACATTTCAATTTTCGATGGTATAAAGAGAAGTTGGGCCACTAAATTTGTATAGTTAAAGAGTACTTTTGTAGATATCCTTAAGTATATGTAAATATAACATATGGTTTGTTTGTACATATGCGGTCATATATACAGAGTTTTTAATTTTATAATGAATGCAAGTTTATTACAAAAAAATGGCTTCTATTCAAGACACTAGGAAAAATAACAAACATTGTTAGAAAAATCACAAAAAATGCAATCACTCCACATGAATGTACATTTCAATGAGAAAAAGAAAAATAATTATGATATATATGCTAAGTGAAATGTGTTATAGAAAAGTACAGGTCTAAAAATTTCATTAGCACTAATTCAAAAATTATTAATAAACAAAATATGTAATAAAAAATTACTATAAAAAACTTTGTGCACTAGACATTGGAGCTAGTGATCTAATTTCAAGCAATCATGAAAAAAATTTATTTGTAGTGAAAGTTATGTGATATGGAAAAATGTCACTCAATAAAAATAATAGAAAATAATAAAAAATTGATTGAAAACTAATAAAAATGATAGTAATAATTTCTTTATTTTTCTTCTAAAATTATAACTTGAATCTATATGGAAAATTCTACAACTCATTACCATACATTATACTTAAGCTCTTGACCATTTGTTTGGTATACTTGACACAAATTGACAAATCCTTAAAAATTCTAATTTTGAGTGTCCCACTTAGGCCAAAAAGTGGGACGAACTATTGTGCTATCACACTCATACAAGATTTGGATTCCTCTAGTTGTTTCTTGTTCTAGCAATGTGTTTGAGTTGGCATGTCTACCTCTTGTATAGCATCTCATTATTTATTAGCTTTCACTCACCTTTCTCTCTACCAATTACTGGTATGTTTGATATTTCTCACAACTTTCTTCTAGTCAACTCTATTTTTACAAAATTCATTTGCAATCCCACTCTATTTACTCTAGGCACACTATCCTTTTTTATTTGTGTAGTTTACACTTGGCCTCTTAAGTCTTTCCTCTTTTGGTTTACTCATGCACCATCACTAGGCACTAGTGAAATTTTCTGATGAAATCGAGTACTCGCATTCAACTTAGTTTGGCCTTATCTATGCTAGTAATTACCTGCACACTCATATAATTGTCAAGACATCATGTTTTATAAGATAATGTGAGAGATCCTATTTCTAAAAAAATAATTTCTCAAATAATATTTTATCTAAAATATTTAATTTGAGATCTTTTTTTTGCTAACTGAAAATGGCTTTGGGAGCCATACCCATAAACAAATATATAAAACTATAATATTATATTTCTAGCTACTCCAATGAAGAGCCGTTTACTATTCTATATTTACAAAATATTGTATCTATCACTAACATAAGACTATATCAACTACAATACGACTTATAATAAACCAACTTTAACGAAATGCCAGATAATTACATATTCTTCTTGCTACATCCTTACCATAAAAAAATATACCTTCTATACTTCCTATTATTAATAGCTATTGGCCACACCGTCATGAAATTCTACCTTCATGCCATCTCCACCCCCTGCATCTAAACTTGGATTCGTCATAGCAAATGCCTAGTGATAACCTAGCTTAGTGTCTATTTTAATTTCTATATAATCACTGCAAAGGCCAATAGGAAATGCCCAGTGATGACCCAACTTAGTGATGACAATGCTAAAGCCAAGAATGCCATCTTGAGTTGCTTGATCCATTTAGAGTTAGTCAAGGTTGTGTGGTGCAAGACAACAAAGGATATATGAAAGAACCTCAAAGATCTTTATGAAGGAAATGACACCATAAAGGTAGAAAAATTACAATCCTACAAAACAATGTTTGATAATCTAAGGATGAAAGAAGAGGAGAACATTTCCAGATATTTACATTGAGTAGATGAAGCAATCAATGGAATCAGGAGCATGGGTGAAGATATATATGACTCATTAGTTGTGAAGAAAGTGTTGAGAACTCTCTCTCAAAGGTTTGATTCAAAAGTTTTTGCAATTGAAGAAGTCAAAGATTCGAAGACACTTACAATGGTAGAGTTGTTTGGGTCCTTCATTGCCTATGAGATGAGAAATGAAGTCATAGGACCATGCCAAAGAGAAGATGCTTTCAATACTATGAAGAATGAACGAACATATGATGTATGCAATGAAGCTGAGGAAGAAGAGGCAAACATTGTAAGGAAATTGAAAAGGGGATTAGGAAAGTATAAAGTTAAGTTACCTTTTAAATGTTTTAATGGTGGTAGAATTGGTCATTATGCCTCTAAATGTCCTTTTGGAGAAAACAAAAATAGAAGCAAGGGTTTCAAGAGAAACAATTTCAAGAGGAATCTTCTTTCAAAAGAAGACTACAGTTCTAGAGAAGAAGTAGATCACTATTCTTTAGATGAGGAAAAAGGAGAATCTCTATTCATGGTTAGAGTGATCTCAGATGGTTTAGAAAAGACTATAGATGAAGAAGAATATGAAGTTGACTTTGAGGGTGAACTTGTTTATGCTCTTGAATATTTGGATTGTGCAAGGAAAAAGAATCAAGAACAAAGTGCTCTGATTGAACTTAAGACAAAAGAATGTAGAAGACTTGAGAAAGAAATTCAGTCACTCAAAAGGGATTTAAAGAAGGCAAAGCTTCGAAGATTGAATGATATTAAATGTATAGAGCTCATCATGCCTCAAGGAATATCTCTTCATGCAAGGCAATTCTCCATGAATAGGTTGAATCATGCTTTCTTTGGTTATTGTTTCATCTGCAACAAATTTGGTTAGAAAGCTATTGATTATAAGTCTGAAATGAATAGAAGAAATCTTGTAAGTAGGAATCTTCTTTCTTCACTAGTGGATGTTAATGTGGTATGTCAAATTTTCAACAAGTTTGCAAGATATTACAGTAGTAATTTGGAAAAATAGAATCTCAGTTGACAGATGTTACTGAGCAAGTAGAGGAAAGTGATTCCTTCAAAAGATAGGGGATAGAAAATGGAGTTGAAGATTCAATGATTATCTAAATAGCATTTCATGCTCAAGGGAAATCAAATTTCTGGGTGACAGACAGTGGATGCACAAATCATATGATAGGTGACAAGAGAAAATTTATCAACCTTGGTAAGTGGAATGGTGGACTGGTCAGGTTTGGAGATAACTCTTCTATGAAAATCACTGGAAAATGTACTATAAATATTGATGGAAAATCTCAGACACATGATTTTCTTTATGTAGAAGGTCTCAAGCATAATCTTCTCAGTGTAAGTCAAATGTGCAGTAAAGGATACCGTCTCACATTTAATGATCAAGCATGTGAAATAAGAAGAGCAAAGTCTATAAAATTAGTGGCAAAAGGATCTAAGATAGAAGGCAACTTGTATAATCTAAAAGTAATTAATGAAATGACTTGTCTTCTAGGACAAACAAATGAATGTTGGATGTGGCACAAGAGGATGGGGAAAATCAACATTGATAATTTGGTAAAGATCAGCTCCATGCAAGAAGTAAGAGACATGCCAAAGATCATCAAGCCTGCAAGCACCTTATGCAAGGAATGTAAGATGGGGGAGCAAACAATTCTAAGATTCAAGTCAAAGGAGTATTCATCTACAAGGCCATTAGAACTGGTCCATACTGATCTATACAGACCCACCAGGATAAAGATTCTACAAGGTGAGAGGTACTTAATGCTACATATTGATGATTTCTCTAGAATGACATGGGTTCCCTTCTTGAAAGAAAGTTAGAAGCTTTCAGTAGGTTTAAGATTTTAAAATCCATGGTTGAAAATGAAATGAATACTAGAATCAAGTGTCTAAGGTCTAATAGAGGTGGTGAGTTCACCTCAAATGAGTTTGAGGAATTTTGTGAAGAACATGGAATAAAAAGGCATTATTCTATTGCAAGATCTCCTCAACAAAATGGAGTAGTGGAAAGAAAGAATAGAAAAATTGAAGAGATGGCTTGACCAATGTTGAGTGAAGCCAAGCTGCCAAATACATACTAGAAAGAGGTAGTCCATACTGTTGTCTACATTCATAATATAGGAGAACTAAGAGTGCACAGTACTACCAAGATACCATATAAGTGATGGTATGGAAGACCAACATCAGCTAAGTATTTCAGAGTTTTTGGAAGTAAATGATACATCAAATGGAATGAAGAAGAACTAGGAAAGTTTTACTCAAGAGATGATGAGAGAATATTTCTTGGGTACTCAACTAGGAGCAAAGCCTACAAATGCTACAACAAAAGGTTGAGGAAGATAGTTGAAAGTGTGAATGTTAAAGTGGATGAAAAGTCACACCAAATCATAGATGAGCAAGAAGATTGTTGGCTAGATATACCTTCCTGCATAGAAGAAGAATAAAAAGTTGAAGAACAAGAAGAAACTCAAGAGAAGACTTCCAAGACTCCTGCCAAGTATGTTCAAAAGAATCATTCAAAAGATCAGATCATTGGAGACAAGAATCAAGGAGTAAAAACAAGAAGAAGATTTGCAAGAACAAATGAACAAGTAAATTTTTATTTATTATCAAGAGTGGAGCCAAGAAATTTTGATAAAGCTAACTCAAGGATGAAGGATGGATACAAGATATGGAAGAACTAAATTAGATAGAGAAGAATCAAACTTGGGAGTTGGTGCCAAGCCCTACAAACAAGAATGTGATAGGTACAAAATGGGTATTCAGGAACAAACTGAATGAAGATGGAGAGGTGGTCAGGAACAAAGCAAGGTTGTTCTGCAAAGGTTACTCTTAAGTTGAAGGTGTTGACTATGAAGAGACATTTGCTTCTGTGGAAAGAATGAAAGCAACTAGAATGGTTCTTGCATTCGCAATTCATAAGGGATTCAAGGTATATCAGATGGATGTCAAATCTACCTTCCTAAATGGTGATTTACAAGAAGAAGTCTACATAGAGCATCTTGATGGATTTTAGTTATTGGAAGACCCAAACATGGCATGCAGACTTAAGAAGGCTCTGTATGGTCTCAAACAAGCCCCTAGGGCTTGGTATGTAAGGTTGGATAATTACTTACTCCAGCAGGGTTTCAAGAAAGGTACTGCAGATAGTAATCTTTATATCAAAATTGAAGGTGAACAAATTCTAATTGTTATTGTGTATGTCGATGATATAATCTTTTATGGATATGATGAAATATGTAAGAAGTTTGCAGGAGAGATGTAGATAGAATTTGAAATTGTTACCAGCTGTGCACCCTTGGTCTCCTTATGCTATGCAACAAAACACTTGGGTTCGTGACAAGGCTTAATTACCTCCCATGGATTCATTAACTTTGGTGCTTCTATTAGGCATTAACAGGTCAATCTTTTTGGTGCAATGGTAACCATCTTTCTAACAATTGGTATCAGAGCCTAGGTCATATGTTAGAATGCCTCACTTGTGCTGGGGGGATTGTTGCAAGGTGTGCACCCTTGGTCTCCTTGTGTTGTACATCATAGTGTCTGGGTTCGTGAAAAGGCTTAACTACCTCCAGTTGATTCATTAACTCTGGTAATTGTATCAGGCATTAATAGGTCAATCTTTTGGTGCAATGGCAACTATATTTTTAATAGAAATGTCTATGTTAGGTGATCTATCATTCTTTCTTAGACTCCAAATTACTCAATCAAATGATGTTATCTTTATTTCTCAAGCAAGGTATGCCAAGGAAATGTTAAAGAAGTTTGGCATGGAAGACAACAAACCAATAAGTACTCCTATGGTAACTAGTTTCCATTTGAGTAAAGATGATGAGTCACCTAAAGTTGATCAGAGTCTATATAGATCTATGATTAGGGGCCTATTATACCTAACAACATCTAGGCTTGACATCATGCAAGTTTTGTGTTTGGTTGCAAGGTTTCAAGAAGATCCTAAGGAAACACATGTAAAAGCAATCAAGAGAATAATCAGATATTTGAAGAGCACTCTAGAACAATCTACTATGGTATCAAAAGACTGATGACTTTTCCCTAATTGCTTATATTGATGTAGATTGGGTTGGCAGTGTTGATGATAGAAGAAGTACCAGCAGATGATCTTTCATTTTGGGACACAGGTTGGTCTCATGGATTAGTAAGAAGCAGGACTTAGTGTCCTTATCAACAACAAAGGTAGAGTATATAGCTGCAACAACGTACTACACTCAAGTATTGTGGATGAAGCAAACATTGAAGGATATCAAGGTAGAATATGATGAGCCCATTCCTTCTTTGTGACAATACAAGTGCCATAAATATTTTTTAAAATCTAGTGATGCATTCTAGAACCAAGCAGATATCTATTAGCCATCACTTTTTAAGAGAGAAGGTTGCAAATCAAGAAGTCAAATTGGAGTATGTGCCTACAAAGGATCAGGTTGTAGACATCTTCACAAAGGCACTTTCTAAAGATAACTTTGAGTATCTTAGACAAAAGTTAGGAGTGATTTCCCCTCCTTCTATCTAGATTCATAGATGGTGCATCTATCCAAGGGTAGCAGCTCAAGACATATCTTTATCCCTAGGTTGATGGAGTCTACCTCTCAGGGGGAGTAGGTAAATATGAAGTTGAGAAGATTGACTAGGAAAAATTAGTCAGGAGGAGCTAACAGATAAGGAACAATGCAATAAGATGAAGAAAAATGTAGATAGGGGGATCTAAAGGAAGATTAGTTCAAGGGAAGACCACTGACTCTTTGTCCTTGATATCTGTTGTCAATCAAGTATTCACCCTTGCTAAGTTCACAGCAACTTAACTACCTGTTGAAACATGGAATCATTCTTGGATGTGGGTCTCCTATAATGAGAAAGAATCTCCAAAGTGAGCTGGTTCTCCTTATGATTTCCTAAGCTAATGACTCATAGGCAAAAAGGATAGAAAGATATACTGAAAGAAATGAATCCTAATTAACTTGAAGATGGAATTACCTAACAAATCTTACTCACAAATGGGTTATTGAATTCTGACCCACACAACACTTAGCTTATTTAACTCATAAATATTTCACATGAAGATTTGGAAAACACAACATGCAACCTGAATTAAACAAGATTTTGTACAAGGAAATCACAAGCTAAGACAAAGCAAAGGATAAATTTCATCACAATGCAACATCAGATCAACTTGCAAATACTCAGACAAAATATGAAGGAAAGTTGTTTCTCAATAAGTAAAGGAATAATGAATACAATGAAGTAAATGAGTACAATGCTCTCGATGTGAGAGGAAGACTCTATCTCTCTGCACTCTAATCTCTAAAACTGAAAACTAAAATTGGAACTCCTCAAAAAGAAGAAAAAACTAAGATATATGCTGTGAAAGATTCCCCTCCTAAAAGTTGGAAAAAAGCCCCTCAAAATGCCTCCAAACTGAAAAAAATATGTTGCCAAACTAATCCTCTAGGTGGTCCCCACCAAACCTGCATCCAAATCTATCCAATATGCCTCATAAAAGCAAAAATTTTGTCCTATTCTACTCAATTCATTAAAGAGAAAGCAACTGCCTAAAAATAGTCAACTTTAAAAGCAATTTATAACTGCATTGCATTAAAGTTAACTTTACAATGTATTTACAGCTTTATCATAAAATAAACTCTAAAACTTTCTAAAATATTTATTTTTCTCATAAAAATCATAAAACAATATAAGGACTTGTAAACGTCAGAAAATGTCTCCTTGGGGGCTTTTCCCCCATAAGGTTTAGCTCCCAGGTCTTTAGCATGCATTTAGGACATCTTAGTTCATATTTTAGCATCTTGATGGAATGAGACCTAGGTTTCATGGAAAATTGGACCTAGGTGGACCTCTTGAGTTGTACCCTACCCAAAATAGGGGGGAGGACTTGGGCGCCCACACCCTAGTCCTGCCCTATTTTGGAGCAGCCCTAATTTTTGGGTGTTGGTTTATGACCATTATTTGGTTCTTTTGCCGACACGGTAAAGTTTGATTTTTAAAATCTCAGTGGGAATGCTTGTAGTTGCATATAAAAACATGTTTAGGCATTCATTTGTGAACTATATTTCAATTAGATGACTACTAGCAAGCTATTGTGTTCTCAAAGTGATTCAAGGCTTCTACTGTGTTGCAAGAGCAGACTTGTATGTTTTATGTGTTGATATTTGTAGATTTGAGCATCAATTTCCTCATGGCATGAAGAGTCTCTTCCTCCATGAGAGCTTCACTACAAGGTGACATAATATTGTGTTTTCATCATTGATTCCTTTGGTTTTTGCCTATGCCTCAGAAGGGCACGCGCTCTCTATCTGACAACGGTGTTCAGAGACTTAAGTGTCCTCCAGGGCTTGACTGAGGCAAGCCTCTAAACACAACCCCCAAACCAAGTCTTGTGATTGTAGGTTACAGGTGTCATATTTGGGAAAAGTGAAGTTGCAAGAAGGATTGGCAGGCATCAAGGATTCAGGATCTAAAAAAAAGTAGGATAAAGGAACACTTCCAGGACTAGGGCGCTCGTTGTAGTGTCCTCTACATCTAAGTTTCAGGAAACACAAGTTACATGACTGATCAGTGTCAAAAGGAGGTCCAGATCCCACAAAGAAACTGGCACCTTAGACTTGGGCACCCGCTCCAGTGTCCCTGATTGTTCCGCTTTGGAACCCCAAAAATAGGTATTCTATGATTTGGTATTTTATTCCTGTCTACAAGAGCTTTTTTCGTCTTTCATCAATATGTTGCCATATTTGTATAATTAGGGTTTTAATGGTTAATTGGACATAAGAGAAGGAAAATTAATAATTAAATTCCCTAATCCAAGTTTCCCTACATCTACAAGTGACCTAGGGTATGATAGTGCTTGCCACTCGACCCTAGATCCTTCAATGTATAGTGGAAAGACGGATTTAAACATCTAAAATCTAAAACATTAACAAATCCAATTTTCCACTAAACATTTTGGTGAACCTATGTTATTGGACTTAAATTGCAACTTGTTAAGTGTTTGTTTTCATATTTGGAATGATTTCATTCATTCATTTGGTCATTCATTTTATTGCATTGAGAAAAATTCAAAAAAATTGAAAAATTGGAAAAATACAAAAAAATTGCATTGTTTGGCTTACTAAACTGCATCAATTCTTCCTAAATTTTCCTAATTCATTATTTTTGCATCAGATCTAATATAAACTACAGAAAAATACAAAATAACAAATTTTGCCTTTCATTTTCATCAATTAATTGCTAGGGTTTTGTGGAAATTTTGACAATTTTATATAACCTAGTAATTCCAAAATCTAGGGTTAGTAGGCAAAATCTTTTATCATATTTTTCTACTAAATATAGAGGATCATTCAAATTTTCATTTGGCTGTAGTCTTGCATTTTAGTGTGAATTTGCATTTAGATTTAAAATATTTGCATTTTTGCATAGAAAAATTTCAACAAAACCTAGCAATTTTGATGCATTTTCATTAAATTTGCATAGGCATTTTGCATGTTAAGGATTGAAATTAATTTTCAGATCTTATAGTAATTCAATTTCATCATAAATCAGACTTCAAAGAATTCACATAGCATTTTATCCCAAGATCTTAAACCTAGGGCTTCAAAAACAACAATTTTCACTAAAATTGGCCTTATCGACTTTATAAACTTGCACCATAGGTGTGTTGTGAAAGGTATTTTGGCATTATTTTTCTGTTATTAGGGTAATCATTTTCTTCCCCTCATAAAAATCTTAATTTTGTAAAAAACTACACATTTTGGCTATTTTGGCCCTAGGGTTTGACCTAGTTTGCACTCCAAGCATGTTGTGATCCATTTTATGGATTTAAGTCACTTATACTATGGATATTATTTTCTGTACCTCCTAAAATTCTTTACAACACCCTTTTTGCTAGGTCTTGGAGTTGAAAAACCATGAAAAATTGCATATTTTGCTATATTTTCACTAGGGTTTTACCTTAAATGGCACTAAAAGCATGTTGTACTAGGTATTTTGGCACCAAGTGGCTGTTATTACTGATATTATTTTTTGTCTATCATCACTTTCCTCACAACACCCTTTGTTATGATCTCTTGCATTGAATTTTGGTGAAAAACTGCCTATTTTGACATTTTTTCACTATATTTTGACTTGGCATTATCTTTGATTTGCATCAAGAGTGTGTTGAGACTGATTAAATTGCTGTTATGGACTGATATCAGACATATAACTTTCTTCCCTTGATTGAAATCCTCACAACATCCTTTGTTTCATTCATTTGCATTGAAAAGTATAGAAAAATCAAGCATTCTGGGTTGTTTTTGCTCGTCTTTTGCATCGATTTTGAAAAGTTTTCAAAAATTTGTTTTTGCATTGGTTTGAGCATATAAACAATGGCCTCTAATCACAATAACAATAATAAGTTCCTTCCTAGACCTTACATGAAAAGAAAAGCACCCGAACCTGAAATTGTCTTCACTCCTCATGATAGAACAATCGGTGATTCCAAAGGACCTCTTCACATCACTGTGAAAATAATGGAAAGTAACGTGGAGGGAACTCTTATTGATCCTAATTGCATGATTAATGCATCCCATGATCACCACAGGTTTGACTAGAATTAATGACAAAATTTACGGTGTCCTTAAGATAGCCATCACTGTGAAGAAGGACAACCATGCACACATAGCAATCAACTATAACTTTAATGAATTTAGGGGTTAATCATGTGCTTGAAGTATGAACATCTCTTATCACCAAAATCTGCCCGCCACATCCTTTTGTGCATATCTAGCAAGTGCCGTATCCCATGTAAAATGACAACTCTTGGGGCATTCTATCAAACAGTTTGTGTGCCAAGTCTGAGCTTCCACATTTTGCATTTACGTCTACCAGAGATTTTCAAATTATAATATCTGACCAAAAAAAAATGAATTCACCTTCCTTTCCACTCGATGGATGTTCGTACCCTGATCCAATGCTCCTATTTTGGTGCTTGTAGACTGTGTGAGAGCATTAGTTAGAAGTAATTATAGGCTCGTAGTTTAAGGCAATGAATTCTATTCTTTTTGCCTCGTCTTTTACATTTATTTGTAAGTTTCTAAATCCTTACCTTGTTATTAGAAAGATATATTTTTTCTCATTTTACTATGTTCTAAATATTTTAATTAATGCATTATCACAAGTGTATTATTATGCTATTGATGGAATCTCTTAATTAAGGATTAGAATTAGAAATAAAGATAAATTTAGAAATACCTTAATTAATGTTAGCTTTATTTTTTAGATTTATTTATATCGTATCTTAATTTTAGAACAAACCTTTTCCTTCTATTATTACGTAGATGTTTTAAGTAATCTTGATTTTGTTTCATGAAGGCACTTGCTCTATTATGACATTAGAATTTAAGAAACAACTTAGTGACTTAACCTTAGATAAATAGTTGGAAATGAAGTATATTAATGGTAGGTAAACAAATCATTATTTCTATTCATGTATCTTATTTTGACTAGGAAATGGTAAATGATAATATGTAGTTATTTAATATAGTAGGACTTGTCAAGTAAATGAGACTATGTATGCCATAGTTAGGCAAGGTCTTAGGAGTGAGAGGTTTTCTTGTTGAAATATTGTAGGTAGTGAAATGATTACCCTATCTAGATATAATCTAATTGTTAGGTAATAGTCAATTAAGTCCATGGATAGAATAATTGTAAATTGTGATAATCTATTTGAATTGTGACCTTGTAATATGTTTGTCCATTATGTTTGATGTGATATTATGTTGGTCGTTACATAAAATTTGTATCTGTGGTACAATGGCTTTATAGGCCTATTCATTCAGTTGTAATGTTTCATTATGAAGTTAACAATTACTTGGGAATCATATGAATTTTTATGGTATTTATAACAAGATTGAATTATATTTCATGTAAAAAAAAGATAAATTGAATCTGCATTATTTGTACTCTAATTTTCTTCCATTAACTCTTCTTTTATATATTTAAATTAGTATAAAATGTTGAGTTGATGCTGTCATAGAATATTATGATAAAATGTAATTATGGCAATTAAGTATCTTGTTAATTAAATTTTCTCTTGTTATTAACTTGTTTGTTATCTCAAACTAGGTAAGAGATGAGACAGTTCAAAAATGTTAGTTAAATCAATAGTGGCTTAGTCCATGTAGGTTATTCATATCATGCAAATCTAACTTGATTATTCTGAAACAAGTTATATTTGTCCTTCTTGGAATTAGCTATTGATTTCTCTTTTACATTATAAAATATGAGTTAGTGGAATTAGTATCCTTATAAATTGTTTTATTTTAGTCAACCTAATGGTTGCAAGACAAGTTACCCTGAACTATGAAGCCTCTGCACTGCGCATACATAGGCAAGGCCATCAGAGGTAAGCCCCCAAGGCTTTAGGTCATGCCCTTAAGTCACATTTCATTCCTCTATCATGTTTTTGTAGCGTAATATGATCAACTCATTTATTTGAAGAGACTAATTATTTTGCTTAGTGTTGTAGGAAGAAGAAAATTTTATAGGAATATTGACATCGCATCAACTTTTGCGAACTTGGATTGGTACAAGGTAAAGAACTATAAGGGATGTTAGTTAGAAAATGGATGTATGGTAAGAGTTGAACATGTAATAATATTTCTTACTACTTAGTGGAATATTGATAGAAATTATATCTGGTAATTGTAGGAAGGTAGTTGTATGTTTAATACCTATGCCAAAGGTTTAGAGTGATATATTTCTCTATAATTGATGTGTTGACGTGAAAGAGTATATTGAACTTATGCTAATCTTTTGATGTGATAAAAGTTTGCATATATGTATTATTTTTTTAATCTTTCTTGTTAAAATAGACCTTGGTGGATAAGAGTTTCTAGTTGTACATTCTACGAAGACCTATGTATTCATTTGAGATTTGTCCTATGAAGTTTCAAAGAAATTATTGTGTGTAATTTAGGATTTCTATCTTGTCTATTGTCTATTTATGTCATGTTGTTTATAGTTGCATAAGAAATGTTTAAACCCATGATTATCATTTTCAACAAATGACGTAAACATTATGCTAGTTGCACAATTTGTTCAAAGCATGTATGATATTGTATATCAGTCTAAAATTTTGTTCTTATGGATTTAACATTTTTTAAAACTTTATTTAAACATTTATTAAATTAATTTTGGTAATGAAATAAGTTTTGTCACTCATGCTCATGTGTGATAGCATGGGCATGATAGTTTTATATTTTTTTATATTGTATTTTTTTTTAATTTTATAATGAATGCAAGTTTATTACAAAAAAAATGGCTTCTATTCAAGACACTAGGAAAAATAACAAACATTGTTAGAAAAATCACAAAAAATGCAATCACTCCACATGAATGTACATTTCAATGAGAAAAAGAAAAACAATTATGATATATATGCTAAGTGAAATGTGTTATAGAAAAGTACAGGTCTAAAAATTTCATTAGCACTAATTCAAAAATTATTAATAAACAAAATATGTAATAAAAAATTACTATAAAAAACTTTGTGCACTAGACATTGGAGCTAGTGATCTAATTTCAAGCAATCATGAAAAAATTTTATTTGTAGTGAAAGTTATGTAATATGGAAAAATGTCACTCAATAAAAATAATAGAAAATAATAAAAAAATTGATTGAAAACTAATAAAAATGATAGTAATAATTTCTTTATTTTTCTTCTAAAATTATAACTTGAATCTATATGGAAAATTCTACAACTCATTACCATACATTATACTTAAGCTCTTGACCATTTGTTTGGTATACTTGACACAAATTGACAAATCCTTAAAAATTCTAATTTTGAGTGTCCCACTTAGGCCAAAAAGTGGGACGAACTATTGTGCTATCACACTCATACAAGATTTGGATTCCTCTAGTTGTTTCTTGTTCTAGCAATGTGTTTGAGTTGGCATGTCTACCTCTTGTATAGCATCTCATTATTTATTAGCTTTCACTCACCTTTCTCTCTACCAATTACTGGTATGTTTGATATTTCTCACAACTTTCTTCTAGTCAACTCTATTTTTACAAAATTCATTTGCAATCCCACTCTATTTACTCTAGGCACACTATCCTTTTTTATTTGTGTAGTTTACACTTGGCCTCTTAAGTCTTTCCTCTTTTGGTTTACTCATGCACCATCACTAGGCACTAGTGAAATTTTCTGATGAAATCGAGTACTCGCATTCAACTTAGTTTGGCCTTATCTATGCTAGTAATTACCTACACACTCATATAATTGTCAAGACATCATGTTTTATAAGATAATGTGAGAGATCCTATTTCTAAATAAATAATTTCTCAAATAATATTTTATCTAAAATATTTAATTTGAGATCTTTTTTTTGCTAATTGAAAATGGCTTTGGGAGCCATACCCATAAACAAATATATAAAACTATAATATTATATTTCTAGCTACTCCAATGAAGAGCCGTTTACTATTCTATATTTACAAAATATTGTATCTATCACTAACATAAGACTATATCAACTACAATATGACTTATAATAAACCAACTTTAACGAAATGCCAGACAATTACATATTCTTCTTGCTACATCCTTACCATAAAAAAATATACCTTCTATACTTCCTATTATTAATAGCTATTGGCCACACCATCATGAAATTCTACCTTCATGCCATCTCCACCCCCTGCATCTAAACTTGGATTCGTCATAGCAAATGCCTAGTGATAACCTAGCTTAGTGTCTATTTTAATTTCTATATAATCACTACAAAGGCCAATAGCAAATGCCCAGTGATGACCCAACTTAGTGATGACAATGCTAAAGCCAAGAATGCCATCTTGAGTTGCTTGATCCATTTAGAGTTAGTCAAGGTTGTGTGGTGCAAGACAACAAAGGATATATGAAAGAACCTCAAAGATCTTTACGAAGGAAATGACACCATAAAGGTAGAAAAATTACAATCCTGCAAAACAATGTTTGATAATCTAAGGATGAAAGAAGAGGAGAACATTTCCAGATATTTACATCGAGTAGATGAAGCAATCAATGGAATCAGGAGCATGGGTGAAGATATATATGACTCATTAGTTGTGAAGAAAGTGTTGAGAACTCTCTCTCAAAGGTTTGATTCAAAAGTTTTTGCAATTGAAGAAGTCAAAGATTCGAAGACACTTACAATGGTAGAGTTGTTTGGGTCCTTCATTGCCTATGAGATGAGAAATGAAGTCATAGGACCATGCCAAAGAGAAGATGCTTTCAATACTATGAAGAATGAAGGAACATATGATGTATGCAATGAAGCTGAGGAAGAAGAGGCAAACATTGTAAGGAAATTGAAAAGGGGATTAGGAAAGTATAAAGTTAAGTTACCTTTTAAATGTTTGAATGGTGGTAGAATTGGTCATTATGCCTCTAAATGTCCTTTTGGAGAAAACGAAAATAGAAGCAAGGGTTTCAAGGGAAACAATTTCAAGAGGAATCTTCTTTCAAAAGAAGACTACAGTTCTAGAGAAGAAGTAGATCACTATTCTTCAGATGAGGAAAAAGGAGAATCTCTATTCATGGTTAGAGTGATCTCAGATGGTTTAGAAAAGACTACAGATGAAGAAGAATATGAAGTTGACTTTGAGGGTGAACTTGTTTATGCTCTTGAATATTTGGATTGTGCAAGGAAAAAGAATCAAGAACAAAGTGCTCTGATTGAACTTAAGACAAAATAATGTAGAAGACTTGAGAAAGAAATTCAGTCACTCAAAAGGGATTTAAAGAAGGCAAAGCTTTGAAGATTGAATGATATTGAATGTATAGAGCTCATCATGCCTCAAGGAATATCTCTTCATGCAAGGCAATTCTCCATGAATAGGTTGAATCATGCTTTCTTTGGTTATTGTTTCATCTGCAACAAATTTGGTTAGAAAGCTATTGATTGTAAGTCTGAAATGAATAGAAGAAATCTTGTAAGTAGGAATCTTCTTTCTTCACTAGTGGATGTTAATGTGGTATGTCAAATTTTCAACAAGTTTGCAAGATATTACAGTAGTAATTTGGAAAAATAGAATCTCAGTTGACAGATGTTATTGAGCAAGTAGAGGAAAGTGATTCCTTCAAAAGATAGGGGATAGAAAATGGAGTTGAAGATTCAATGATTGTCTAAATAGCATTTCATGCTCAAGGGAAATCAAATTTCTGGGTGATAGACAGTGGATGCACAAATCATATGATAGGTGACAAGAGAAAATTTATCAACCTTGGTAAGTGGAATGGTGGACTGGTCAGGTTTGGAGATAACTCTTCTACGAAAATCACTAGAAAATGTACTATAAATATTGATGGAAAATCTCAGACACATGATTTTCTTTATGTAGAAGGTCTCAAGCATAATCCTCTCAGTGTAAGTCAAATGTGCAGTAAAGGATACCGTCTCACATTTAATGATCAAGCATGTGAAATAAGAAGAGCAAAGTCTAGAAAATTAGTGGCAAAAGGATCTAAGATAGAAGGCAACTTGTATAATCTAAAAGTAATTAATGAAATGACTTGTCTTCTAGGACAGACAAATGAATGTTGGATGTGGCACAAGAGGGTGGGGAAAATCAACATTGATAATTTGGTAAAGATCAGCTCCATGCAAGAAGTAAGAGATATGCCAAAGATCATCAAGCCTGCAAGCACCTTATGCAAGGAATGTAAGATGGGGGAGTAAACAATTCTAAGATTCAAGTCAAAGGAGTATTCATCTACAAGGCCATTAGAACTGGTCCATACTGATCTATACAGACCCACCAGGACAAAGATTCTACAAGGTGAGAGGTACTTAATGCTACATATTGATGATTTCTCTAGAATGACATGGGTTACCTTCTTGAAAGAAAGTTAGAAGCTTTCAGTAGGTTTAAGATTTTAAAATCCATGGTTGAAAATGAAATGAATACTAGAATCAAGTGTCTAAGGTGTAATAGAGGTGGTGAGTTCACCTCAAATGAGTTTAAGGAGTTTTGTGAAGAACATGGAATAAGAAGGCATTATTCTATTGCAAGATCTCCTCAACAAAATGGAGTAGTGGAAAGAAAGAATAGAAAAATTGAAGAGATGGCTTGACCAATGTTGAGTGAAGCCAAGCTGCCAAATACATACGGGAAAGAGGTAGTCCATACTGTTGTCTACATTCATAATATAAGAGAACTAAGAGTGCACAGTACTACCAAGATACCATATAAGTGATGGTATGGAAGACAAACATCAGCTAAGTATTTCATAGTTTTTGGAAGTAAATGATACATCAAATGGAATGAAGAAGAACTAGGAAAGTTTTACTCAAGAGATGATGAGAGAATATTTCTTGGGTACTCAACTAGGAGCAAAGCCTACAAATGCTACAACAAAAGGTTGAGGAAGATAGTTGAAAGGGTGAATGTTAAAGTGGATGAAAAGTCACACCAAATCATAGATGAGCAAGAAGATTGTTGGCTAGATATACCTTCCTGCATAGAAGAAGAATAAAAAGTTGAAGAACAGGAAGAAACTCAAGAGAAGACTTCCAAGACTCCTGCCAAGTATGTTCAAAAGAATCATTCAAAAGATCAGATCATTGGAGACAAGAATCAAGGAGTAAAAACAAGAAGAAGATTTGCAAGAACAAATGAACAAGTAAATTTTTATTTATTATCAAGAGTGGAGCCAAGAAATTTTGATAAAGCTAAATCAAGGATGAAGGATGGATACAAGATATGGATGAAGAACTAAATTAGATAGAGAAGAATCAAACTTGGGAGTTGGTGCCAAGCCCTACGAACAAGAATGTGATAGGTACAAAATGGGTATTCAGGAACAAACTGAATGAAGATGGAGAGGTGGTTAGGAACAAAGCAAGGCTGGTCTGCAAAGGTTACTCTTAAGTTGAAGGTGTTGACTATGAAGAGACATTTGCTTCTATGGAAAGAATGAAAGCAACTAGAATGGTTCTTGCATTCGCAATTCATAAGGGATTCAAGGTATATCAGATGGATGTCAAATCTACCTTCCTAAATGGTGATTTACAAGAAGAAGTCTACATAGAGCATCTTGATGGATTTTAGTTATTGGAAGACCCAAACATGGCATGCAAACTTAAGAAGGCTCTGTATGGTCTCAAACAAGCCCCTAGGGCTTGGTATGTAAGGTTGGATAATTACTTACTCCAGCAGGGTTTCAAGAAAGGTACTGCAGATAGTAATCTTTATATCAAAATTGAAGGTGAACAAATTCTAATTGTTATTGTGTATGTCAATGATATGATCTTTTATGGATATGATGAAATGTGTAAGAAGTTTGCAGGAGAGATGTAGATAGAATTTGAAATTGTTACCAGGTGTGCACCCTTGGTCTGCTTATGCTATGCAACACAACACTTGGGTTCATGACAAGGCTTAATTACCTCCCATGGATTCATTAACTTTGGTGGTTCTATTAGGCATTAACAGGTCAATCTTTTGGTGCAACGGTAATCATCTTTCTAACAATTGGTATCAGAGCCTAGGTCATATGTTAGAATGCCTCACTTGTGCTGGGGGGATTGTTGCAAGGTGTGCACCCTTGGTCTCCTTGTGTTGTACATCATAGTGTCTGGGTTCGTGAAAAGGCTTAACTACCTCCAGTTGATTCATTAACTCTGGTAATTGTATCAGGCATTAATAGGTCAATCTTTTGGTGCAATGGCAACTACATTTCGAATAGAAATGTCTATGTTAGGTGGTCTATCATTCTTTCTTAGACTCCAAATTACTCAATCAAATGATGTTATCTTTATTTCTCAAGCAAGGTATGTCAAGGAAATGTTAAAGAAGTTTGGCATGGAAGACAACAAACCAATAAGTACTCCTATGGTAACTAGTTTCCATTTGAGTAAAGATGATGAGTCACCTAAAGCTGATCAGAGTCTATATAGATGTATGATTAGGGGCCTATTATACCTAACAACATCTAGGCTTGACATCATGCAAGTTTTGCGTTTGGTTGCAAGGTTTCAAGAAGATCCTAAGGAAACACATGTAAAAGCAATCAAGAGAATAATCAGATATTTGAAGAGCACTCTAGAACAATCTACTGTGGTATCAAAAGAGTGATGACTTTTCCCTAATTGCTTATATTGATGTAGATTGGGTTGGTAGTGTTGATGATAGAAGAAGTACCAGCAGATGATCTTTCATTTTGGGACACAGGTTGGTCTCATGGATTACTAAGAAGCAGGACTTAGTGTCCTTATCAACAACAAAGGTAGAGTATATAGCTGCAACAACATACTACACTCAAGTATTGTGGATGAAGCAAACATTGAAGGATATCAAGGTAGAATATGATGAGCCCATTCCTTCTTTGTGACAATACAAGTGCCATAAATATTTTAAAAAATCTAGTGATGCATTCTAGAACCAAGTAGATATCTATTAGCCATCACTTTTTAAGAGAGAAGGTTGCAAATCAAGAAGTCAAATTGGAGTATGTGCCTACAAAGGATCAGGTTGTAGACATCTTCACAAAGGCACTTTCTAAAGATACCTTTGAGTATCTTAGACAAAAGTTAGGAGTGATTTCCCCTCCTTCTATCTAGATTCATAGATGGTGCATCTATCCAAGGGGAGCAGCTCAAGACATATCTTTATCGATAGGTTGATGGAGTCTACCTCTCAGGGGGAGTAGGTAAATATGAAGTTGAGAAGAATGACAAGGAAAAATCAGTCAGGAGGAGCTAACAGATAAGGAACAATGAAAGAAGATGAAGAAAAATGTAGATAGGGGGATCTAAAGGAAGATTAGTTCAAGGGAAGACCACTGACTCTTTGTCCTTGATGTCTGTTGTCAATCAAGTATTCACCCTTGGTAAGTTCACAGCAACTTAACTACCTGTTGAAACATGGAATCATTCTCGGATGTGGGTCTCCTATAATGAGAAAGAATCTCCAAAGTGAGCTGGTTCTCCTTATGATTTCCTAAGCTAATGACTCATAGGCAAAAAGGATAGAAAGATATACTGAAAGAAATGAATCCTAATTAACTTGAAGATGGAATTACCTAACAAATCTTACTCACAAATGGGTTATTGAATTCTGACCCACACAACACTCAGCTTATTTAACTCATAAATATTTCACACGAAGATTTGGAAAACACAACATGCAACCTGAATTAAACAAGATTTTGTACAAGGAAATCACAAGCTAAGACAAAGCAAAGGATAAATTTCATCACAATGCAACATCAGATCAACTTGCAAATACTCAAACAAAATATGAAGGAAAGTTGTTTCTCAATAACTAAAGGAATAATGAATACAATGAAGTAAATGAGTACAACGCTCTCGATGTGAGAGGAAGACTCTATCTCTCTGCACTCTAATCTCTAAAACTGAAAACTAAAATTGGAACTCCTTAAAAGGAAGAAAAAACTAAGATATATGCTGTGAAAGATTCCCCTCCTAAAAGTTCGAAAAAAGACCCTCAAAATGCCTCCAAACTGAAAAAAATATGTTGCCAAACTGATCCTCTAG
Source organism: Cunninghamia lanceolata (assembly GCA_027924645.1). Classification (NCBI taxonomy): domain Eukaryota; kingdom Viridiplantae; phylum Streptophyta; class Pinopsida; order Cupressales; family Cupressaceae; genus Cunninghamia; species Cunninghamia lanceolata. Next base: position 1,467,769 of record BSBN01000813.1, on the reverse strand, counting down.
GTGGTCCCCACCAAACCTGCATCCAAATCTATCCAATCTGCCTCATAAAAGCAAAAATTTTGTCCTATTCTACTCAATTCGTTAAAGAGAAAGCAACTGCCTAAAAATAGTCATATTTTAGCATCCTGATGGAATGAGACCTAGGTTTCATGGAAAATTGGACCTAGGTGGACCTCTTGAGTTGTACCCTACCCAAAATAGGGGCGAGGACTTGGGCGCCCACACCCTAGTCCTGCCCTATTTTGGGGCAGCCCTAATTTCTGGGTGTTGGTTTATGACCATTATTTGGTTCTTTTGCCGACATGGTAAAGTTTGATTTTTAAAATCTCAGCAGGAATGCTTGTAGTTGCATATAAAAGCATGTTTAGGCATTCATTTGTGAACTATATTTCAATTAGATGACTACTAGTAAGCTATTGTGTTCTCAAAGTGATTCAAGGCTTCTACTGTGTTGCAAGAGCAGACTTGTATGTTTTATGTGTTGATATTTGCAGATTTGAGCATCAATTTCCTCATGGCATGAAGAGTCTCTTCCTCCATGAGAGCTTCACTACAAGGTGACATAATATTGTGTTTTCATCATTGATTCCTTTGGTTTTTGCCTATGCCTCAGAAGGGCACGCACTCTCTATCTGACAACGGTGTTCAGAGACTTAAGTGTCCTCCAGGGCTTGACTGAGGTAAGCCTCTAAACACAACCCCCAAACTAAGTCCTGTGATTGCAGGTTACAGGTGTCATATTTGGGAAAAGTGAAGTTGCAAGAAGGATTGGCAGGCATCAAGGATTCAGGATCTGAAGAAAAGTAGGACAAAGGAACACTTCCAGGACTAGGGTACTCGCTGTAGTGTCCTCTACATCTAAGTTTTAGGAAACACAAGTTACAGGACTGATCAGTGTCAGAAGGAGGTCCAGATCCCACAAAGAAACTGGCACCTTAGACTTGGGCTCCCACTCCAGTGTCCCTGATTGTTCCGCTTTGGAACCCCAAAAATAGGTATTCTGTGATTTGGTATTTTATTCCTGTTTGCAAGAGCTTTTTTCGTCTTTCATCAATATGTTGCCATATTTGTATAATTAGGGTTTTAATGGTTAATTGGACATAAGAGAAGGAAAATTAATAATTAAATTCCCTAATCCAAGTTTCCCTACATCTACAAGTGACCTAGGGTATGATAGTGCTCGCCACTCGACCCTAGATCCTTTAATGTATAGTGGAAAGGCGGATTTAAACATCTAAAATCTAAAACATTAACAAATCCAATTTTCCACTAAACATTTTGGTGAACCTATGTTATTGGACTTAAATTTCAACTTTTTAAGTGTTTGTTTTCATATTTGGAATGATTTCATTCATTCATTTGGTCATTCATTTTATTGCATTGAGAAAAATTCAAAAAAATTGAAAAATTGGAAAAATACAAAAAAATTGCATTGTTTGGCTTACTAAACTGCATCAATTCTTCCTAAATTTTCCTAATTCATTATTTTTGCATCAGATATAATATAAACTACATAAAAATACAAAATAACAAATTTTGCCTTTCATTTTCATCAATTAATTGCTAGGGTTTTGTGGAAATTTTGACAATTTTATATAACCTAGTGATTCCAAAATCTAGGGTTAGTAGGCAAAATCTTTTATCATATTTTTCTACTAAATATAGAGGATCATTCAAAGTTTTATTTGGCTGTAGTCTTGCATTTTAGTGTGAATTTGCATTTTTGCATAGAAAAATTTCAACAAAACCTAGCAATTTTGATGCATTTTCATTAAATTTGCATAGGCATTTTGCATGTTAAGGATTGAAATTAATTTTCAGATCTTATAGTAATTCAATTTCATCATAAATTAGACTTCAAAGAATTCACATAGCATTTTATCCCAAGATCTTAAACCTAGGGCTTCAAAAACAATAATTTTCACTAAAATTGGCCTTATCGACTTTATAAACTTGCACCATAGGTGTGTTGTGAAAGGTATTTTAGCATTATTTTTCTATTATTAGGGTAATCATTTTCTTCCCCTCATAAAAATCTTCACAACACCCTTTTATCGGGCTCTTGTAGTGAAAATTTTGTAAAAAACTACACATTTTGGCTATTTTGGCCCTAGGGTTTGACCTAGTTTGCACTCCAAGCATGTTGTGATCCGTTTTATGGATTTAAGTCACTTATATTATGGATATTATTTTCTATACCTCCTAAAATTCTTTACAACACCCTTTTTGCTAGGTCTTGGAGTTGAAAAACTGTGAAAAATTGCATATTTTGCTATATTTTCACTAGAGTTTTACCTTAAATGGCACTAAAAGCATGTTGTACTAGGTATTTTGGCACCAAGTGGCTGTTATTACTGATATTATTTTCTGTCTATCATCACTTTCCTCACAACACCCTTTGTTATGATCTCTTGCATTGAATTTTGGTGAAAAAGTTGCCTATTTTGACATTTTTTCACTATATTTTGACTTGGCATTATCTTTGATTTGCATCAAGAGTGTGTTGAGACTGATTAAATTGCTGTTATGGACTGATATCAGACATATAACTTTCTTCCCTTGATTGAAATCCTCACAACATCCTTTGTTTCATTCATTTGCATTGAAAAGTATAGAAAAATCAAGCATTCTGGGTTGTTTTTGCTCGTCTTTTGCATCGATTTTGAAAAGTTTTCAAAAATCTGTTTTTGCATTGGTTTGAGCATATAAACAATGGCCTCTAATCACAATAACAATAATAAGTTCCTTCCTAGACCTTACATGAAAAGAAAATCACCCGAACCTGAAATTGTCTTCACTCCTCATGATAGAACAATTGGTGATTCCAAAGGAGCTCTTCACATCACTGTGAAAATAATGGGAAGTAACGTGGAGGGAACTCTTATTGATCCTAATTGCATGATTAATGTTGCCACTAAAAAATTCCTTTTTTTTGAATCAATTGATACAAAGTCCAAGGTTATAGCCCTTTGAGCTTGACAATTAAGACACATACGGGAGCTTTAAAGGAGCCACTAGGTAAGATATCATTGATAGTAACTATAGTTGAGAAACATGTTGAACAATGGTTTGATATTACTCCTGATTCTAATACCTTTTACATAAACTTGGAATCCCTTGGTTAAAAGTTATGAAAGTGGTCCCTTCAACTATTTATAAATGTGTTAAATTTCCTTTGAATGGACAAGTGCATGTCATTCATCAAAATACACACAAACCTTCAACTACACAACAACACTTCAAATTGGATCACTTTTGCAACAAAAATAACGACAAATTAGAACTACGAACAGACTTCGCATTTTTGAGCTATAGAAATTACAAGGCGAAACTATTACATCTAGGACCTAGTCCTCCTATACAAGAAATGAAAAAAGAGAAACAACCCACATGTGAAAGAACTTTAGACCAAAAGGACAAGGTCCCTATGCTAAGGTTCCTGCCCCAAAATCCTTACAAAGATTGGGAGGTCATTGTCAACAACAAAATGTTCCACGGTGACAAATGTGATTTGATCCCAGCGCTTCATCTTCTAATTTGCAAAAACCTATGAAAGAGAAAGGCCCTATCTTACAAGAGATAAGTGGTCAAAGAAAGAGAAATAGAAAAGAAAGAGAAAGATGAAAAAGAAGACAAGAATATGCCATAAACCTTTCCTCTCAACAAGAAAACATCAATCCTAACATTCAACCAAATAAAGATAATCCTAACGATGAACAACATGATGAACAAGATATGAATTTGGCTATGGTACCATATGTCCCACTATCCTTCAACATTAGGGAGTGGGAAGATGACGATGATGATTTGCTTATAGACAATCTCTAGCCCGTCAAGGGCCCTACAGGTAAGTATCTCTAACCCTTTATCTCTCTCGTGATGTGCTTCTCCCGTGATGTGTTATGTGTTGTTTAGGCCTCCTCGGATGACCTCAGATTCTCTCATAAGGTTTGGGATACCAAGAGACCACCTTTATTGTGACATTCTTCTATATTGCCTCTCTCTCTGATTTCGTTGTTGTGTGTTGCGTCTTACGGATATAGCATTGTGGTTGGTGACTTGGGGGCACCCTCCTACGTGATTGTCCCTAAGACACTTGTTTTCTCCTCTCTTATTTATTGTTTCCCTTCCTCTAATGTTTCCATCTAGCAGGCGGATGACGAAAAACATTTATACTGATGCAGACCTACTGTGCCTTTCGAGAGTAATATAAAAATTGGACTTAGTTCCTAATATGACAATGGGGTTGTATATCTTATCTGATGCTTGGCTAGTGGAAGCACACGTGCTTTCCACGTAGTGATTTTCATGATGTTTTTGTCGCATTTACAAACCCTAACAATACTGCTATTCTATGCACCTTTGTTCATCTTTGAATTTGGCCTTGGCAGTAATCGATTCGGAGAGCTTTGTGATATAGCCCCATGGTTATCCTCGAACTCTAGATTTGTTGTATAACTTTGGCTCTTTGTGTGGTTAAAATCATATACATTTATGTTGTTTATCATGATTATGGACACTAACATGTTTCTTACAGGGATGTGTTTGTGGGAACATTTGGCGATCATGAAAACATGTCACCTCCGAGGGGCATGGGCTTTGCGAAAGTTAGTGTTCCCTTGTGTGTTTTCTTCCTACCCTAACATGCTTGATATCAGTAACTAATATCAACCATCTTAAGGTGGGGGAATATATAAGGTAAGCTGTATGTTATAAATGTTAGCAATATGTTTGACCTCAGATCCAAAGACTTGCGCCCTAGGGTAGTGCATCATGCATCCTGAGTTTGTTTGCAATCAATCAATCAATCATGTTAGCCCTCTGCGGAGGTGGGATATCGAGCATATCGCTTTTCTTAAGCCCTCTATGGAGGTGGGGATGGTGTATTTCTCAGAGCAGATTGCATCATCCTGTCTTTTTTAAAAGTCCTCTACGAAGGTGGGGAGCAGTTCTCTGACTAACTCAACCCTTAAGACTGTCTTCAACAATTGTTGTGGTGAAGTGAAATCATCGGTGTGTGTCTGTAATGTGCCTGAGATGGTGTTGGACCTAGAAATAGGTACACTCCATCGCTTGTTCGCCGTGTTTTCTCCGTGTCTTCAAGTGTGTGTGTTTTGGTGTACTTGTTTTGTGTGGCATGTTTGTTGCCCCATATGCAGAGACTAGCACCCTCGGGTAGTGCTTCCTGCATTTTGGGAGGTTTTGCGTGTCTTATGTGTGTTGCCCCATATATACAGACCTGCTCCCTAGGGTAGTGCATCTTGTATTATAGGAGGTTTGTTTACTTTCCAATACTTGCATTTGCATTTCATATATATGAGAAAAAGAAAAGAAAAGATATCATTTCTTTCTTCCATGCATTAATGTGTCTTCTATGCATTAATTGTCCACTCTGTGTTTTGTGTGACTATAATTGTCTTCTTCGTGTTTTGCATGCTTGTTACTATTTTCTATGTGGTTGGCATGTCTTCTCTGTGCTTGGTGTGTTTGCTGTGTTTGTGACCTTACTTTAATGCATGTATTGGCCTTGCATTTATACATACATTAAAGTGGGCGCTAAATGTAACGTCAAAAAATGTCCCCTTGGGGGCTTTTCCCTTGTAAGGTTTAGCTCCTGGGTCTTTAGCATGCATTTAGGACATCTTAGTTCATATTTTGCCATCCCGATGGAATGAGACCTAGGTTCCATGGCAAATTGGACCTAGGTGGACCCCTTGAGCTATACCCTGCCCAAAATAGGGGGGCGGACTTGGGCGCCCGTGCCCTAGTCCTGCCCTATTTTGGGCCAGCCCTAATTTCTGGGTGTCAGTTTATGACCGTTATTTGGTTCTTTTGCTGACACGGTAAAGTTTGATTTTTAAAATCTTGGCAGGAATGCTTGTAGTTGCATATAAAAGCATGTTTAAGCATTCATTTGTAAACTAGATTTCAATTAGATGATTACTAGCAAGCTATTGTGTTCTCAAAGTGATTCAAGGCTTCTATTATGTTGCAAGAACAAACTTGTATGTTTTGTGTGTTGATATTAGCATATTTGAGCATCAATTTCCTCATGGCATGAAGAGTCTCTTCCTCCATGAGAGCTTCACTACAAGGTAACATAATATTGTGTTTTCATAATTGATTCCTTTGGTTTTTGCGTCTACATCACAAGGGCACACACTCTTTATCTGACAACGGTGTTCAAAGACTTAAGTGTTCTCCAGGGATTGACTGAGGCAAGCCTCTAAACACCACAACCCCCAAACCAAGTCTTGTGATTGCAGGTTATAGGTGTCGCATTTGGGAAAAGTGGAGTTGTAGGAAGGATTGGTAGGCATCAAGGATTCAAGATCTGAAGAAAAGTAGGACAAAGGAGCACTTCCAGGAGTAGGGTGCTCACTCTAGTGTCCTTTGCATCTGAGTTTTAGGAAACAGAAGTTATAGGACTGATCAGTGTCAGAAGGAGGTCCAAATCCCGCAAAGAAACTGGCACCTTGGACTTGGACACCCGCTCCAGTGTCCCCAACTGTTCTGCTTCGAAACCCCAAAAATAGTTATTCTATGATTTGGTATTTTATTCCTGTCTGCAAGAACTTTTTCTGTCTTTCATCAATTTGTTGCCGTATTTGCATAATTAGGGTTTTAATGGGTAATTAGATATAAGAGAAGGAAAATTAATAATTAAATTCCCTAATCCAAGTTTCCCTACATCTGTAAGTGACCTAGGGTATGATAGTGCTTGCCACTCAACCCTAGATCCTTCAATGTATAGTGGAAAGGCAGATTTAAACATCTAAAATCCAAAACATGAAAAAAATCCAATTTTCCACTAAACAGGACTATATGGTATTAAATAAATCTCTTGTTTGGCCTCCACTTTAAAATCCAGGTGGCATATCTCAAGGGCATGGTTCACACATTAGTCATGTGCATGACGAGCATATTATGAAATTATCTCCATCTCCTCCAAGTGATTTTCTCTATAGCAAATACATGTTACATTTTGCACAATGCATATTTATGATGTATAGGTGGCAAGCATCATATGAAGGCATAGAACAATCATTAGAGGGAGCAAAGTGCTCGACCCCATTAAGGCTAAAAGCCTAAGTAGCATGTATGTAATATTCTAATACTATGGGGTATTAATTTGAAGCCATGGAAAAGAAAGAAATGCCATAAAAAATCCTCTTTCGATTTAGGGCTCAATGAAAACCTTAAGAACAAAAAAACTCAACCCAAGCTTGTTGGCCTCATTTGCAAAATATGCTTTTGATGTGTTTGGACTTTGTGGTGGCCACAAAACCCTAGGGTTTCAACTTGAAGCCACTGTGTTTTATGACATTCTTGGGCTCAACTTCACTGGAAACATACATATTTTGAAGGTAATGATCTTGCTTGATGCATACAAGACTATTTTTTATCATTTTATCTCTCATTTTTCAATGCAATGAGTCTCATGGTCATGGCTCCTGTATATTATCTTTGACAAACTTGTTTACTTGTTTGTTTACTGTCATTCCTATTTGTATCTGGTCACCATGAAACCTTTTTGAGAGAGGTAAAATGAACAAAAGAAGATCTTTTCAAGCTCTACACCTTCATACTACTATAGGTATTTCACCATTATGGTGTCTTCATTTTCATCTTTGTCACATTCTATGTATTTTTTATCTTTGGGGTTTGAAACCCTCGGCCCAAAATGATATTTGTGTTACTCAAGAATGATGAAAGATTCACCTTTTGAATTCTGATAGATTTAAACATTATTCTGTGTTCATTTTGAAGGCCGCGACCATATGCATTACTGTATACACAGGAAACTATGGTGTTTTATCATTAGAGTTTGAAACCCTCCTTACTGTATTGAGAGAAAATGAACTTTAGGCCGAATGGTCAACCACATACTCAGTATATTTCTCAATATCAATACTAAAATGTCACTTTTCCTCCTCTATGCATTAACTGATGGGTTTCTAAGTTTTGATGGAGAAAAGTACATTATTGGCAATGGTCGTAGCTATGCATCTCTGTATCTGCATAAACTTATGTATATCACTATTGTTTCTTGAAAACCCTAAGAGGCTTGGAGCAAAATTTACTCATCTTCCTGCAAGTAACACCTCTAAAGGCCATGGTCACTCCTATGGAATTCACTGTGATATTTCTGAGCATTTGTCTTCAACAGCCTCCTTTTTATTGCCCCGACCTGTATGCATTTCAAAAACATATTTATTTATGTGGCTTTGTGCTTTTGAGGCCACAGCCTGCCATTTCTCCTACACAAAATGAATAGGTTTTGTCCTTCATGGCTCTGAGGAGTCTTTCTGACACTTTGGATCTATATAAAAACACTTTCACTTGCCCTTTATATATTGCATTTGGGAACCCACGGCTCTCTGCATATAGTTTCCTTCATTTCATGGGTCAAACCCTTATGCGATAGTGTGCAAAACTTGTATGAGTCTCAAGAAACAAATAGTTTTCCTACAAGTACCATTTTCAACACTGAGAGCTACCTTTCTGTTTGGCTGTATCATGGCATTATATGTCTATCATTAGGAACTCTGCATTTATATGATTCTCCCATAGTCATTGTGGATTTACTTGGCATTTATTTCACATGTCATCATGATACTTGTTCATAGCAGCTTGCTATTATACTGATCTATAAATGTTTATTTGAAAGATTTAGTTGGCTTGATTTGTAATTACAGCATGAGTTGATTGATGCTCCTATAGCAACACATGATATTGTGACAATGGTATTTGGCTGACTGTACTTTCCAAAAAATGTCACCATTTATATACATACTTAGTTTGTCCAACCTATTTTACTACTCTCTGATGCATGACTACTATTACAATACTTCTCATGTACTCTGAATGCTAACAACATACACAACTTATACCAACATATCATTGCTGAGTACATGATCTCATGCTCTGACATGTTCTTGTTCATTCTTTTATGGATGTAAACCACCATCTTCAGCTTACATAGGACATGATGAAACAACTTGACCACTATATTAACACATACATTCATGATATGTTAATACTTACCTTTCTGGTCTTCTGGCACATGGAAGCACATGATAGTGATATATCTATCTGACTGTTGCATTATGTACCTCTAATCAAGGCACTATGAATTAAGTGGTCTCTTTATATCATCATTACTTCTTTGAAATTTGATGAAGACATTAATGGGCCATCTGATCTAGCTATCTTGTATGCAAATGGTAGCCCCTTATGATTGAAACATTGCTCTTCTCTATATGAATATGTACTTGTGGATCTTTGATGTACCTTTCTGGGACTATTCCAATGTTAATGTTATGACTGTCCTTGTATCTGGGACATGCTCTTGTACTTTTATTGCTAGATCTGCAATATTGGCATGTTCTTTCATAGATACACATTGAATGTGGCATGTGATACATGTTGTCATGATGCTCAAGTACTTTGTTCAATAGCAAATATGATGCATAATTGGATGTGTTTCATCATCTAAAAGGCAACTTATGTAATTTAATCCTAAATCTAATTTTTCCATTTCATGAAAATGAGAAAGTTAATGCTTGATTACTCACTTGTTCACCAAATTTTTCTTGTTGATTGATGGTGGATGCTCCTCATTGGATTATTGGTCATGGATGGATGAGCAAACTCTGGGTATGCATGTTGAGCTCAACCCTTGTGGGAGCCCATTTTACACCACATGCTTGATCTTCAAACAACTACATGACTTATCCTATACCTACACATGAAACAAATAGATTAGAATAAAATAAGGATGCTCCATGATTGCGTCTTTTCAGTTCCTTCTGCATATGGATGATGCTCATTTGATTAATGCACTATAATCAAAGTATTATGCCTCTTCTGATAGATAAAAGATTTTCATAATCGAATCTTCTAACGTGACCCTCCCCACATTTTTTAGGTACATGTTGAGATCAGGAGTAGGATAGGAGGCTACTCTGAAGATTGATAAAATAAGGCAATGATGGCTATGTCTCTCCTTTCTCATTCATTAGATGCACAGTATTCTATTTATATCTTGCATGTGTTCAGGTATAACCCACGACTTGTGTGGGACATCTAATATGTCATCATTTCTTTCAATGCAATGCTTATTCCTTTATGTATTTTAACTTGTAAATGAATAACCATTGTGATGAACGAAATACTTATCTCACTTGACTGTTCTGCAATGCAATTATTGATCTGAAACTTCTCCCTCTTTCTTGAACAATTGAACTGCATTTAACATTGAAACATAATAACTATGCAACTAACTCATAACAGAAGTAACTCAAACCTCACTCAAAAATGATAATGTTATATCTGCTCAGCCATTTTTGAGCTGTGGTTAAGAAATGGTAACCTTTCTGGTGACTTCTGCTATATGCTTGCCTACTAAGCATTTGACCAGTTGCCTTGAACATCCATTGGGTATTGAGTCATACTTTGTCCTTCTCAGAAACTTAGAAAATACTGTAATTCAACTCTCCAACAGTCAAAACAACAACAAAAAATTGAAAACAAACTCTACTGAAAGCAAACTAACAGGTCCTAATGGCCAAAACAAAATGCTGAAAACAAATGTGCATGAGCACTTATTCATTGCAACACTACTCTACTATATAGAAAAGAAATTTTTATCCTCAGAGGCAATGATTGAGGTGGATCCCATTAACTAGGTTAGACAGCACCTCTCCACTCAATTTGGATAGCTGAAATGCATTATTTTCTTTGCACTCTGTGATAACAAAAGGCCCATCCCAAATTGCATCAAATTTAGAATGCTTTCCAGGCTTGCTCCTTAGTTCATTCCATTTGAACACCAAATCTCCAACAATAAAGTTCCTTGGTCTTGCTCTCTTATCGAATGCATTCTTCATTTGGGTTTGATGCATGTCAAGCTTTCTTAAGGCCTCTTTCCTTGTCTCTTCCAGCTCCATGAGATGTGCTAGTCTGATTACTAGAGGTTGTTCCTCTAGTAGCTCAAGTTCTTTGATGAAATTCAATGTAGGCAATTCAAATGAAATAGGTAACTAAGCCTCTTTTCCATAAGTAAGCACAGATGGGGAACAACTAGTAGCTCTCTTGGGTGTAATTCTGTCAGCCCAAAGAGCCAACTTTAACTTTTCGTGCCAAGTTTTCTGGTTGTTTTCAACAGTCTTCTTAATGATCCTTATCAGATTTTTGTTGGTAGATTAGGCCTGCCCATTACCCTATGGGTAATAGTTAGAGGAAGTATTCAAATAGATATTATTTCTAACAGACCAATCTAAAATTCTCAATCCTATGAAAGCTAAACTATTATCTGAGATGATTGAATCTGGTGTACCAAATCTTGATACTAGATCTTGATAGAAACTTAGGACAACAAATTCATTTGCCTCTTTTAATACAACGACCTCAGTCTACTTGGTGAAATAGTCTGTGGCAGTCAAGATCCACTTGTGGCCTGCACTTGAAGGCAGGTTTATTGGTCCTATGAAATCCAGCCCCCATTTTACAAATGGTTATTCAATTTTAATAGGATGTAGGGGTAAGGCAAATAAGGAACACTTCTCACATCTTCTCACCCAAGAAAAGGAATCCTTAACCAAGTCAAGCTAGTAATAACCAGCCTACATGATCTTCAAGGCAGTTGTCCTAGCTGCAAAGTGACCTCCTAAAGGTCCATCGTGAAATTCTTCTAACAACCTATCAACTTGATTAGGTCCAACAAACCTTAGAAATATACCATTAAAATATCTCCTATATAAAATACCATCAATGATAGCATAAGAAGTAGCTTGTAACCTGAAATACCTTCTTCCTGCCCTGTCTAAACCTTCTGGGCATTGTCCAGTCTGTAAATAATGCATCATCTGCTGCACCCAGCTATTTGTAAGAGCTGGAATAGTGGCTAGTTCATTATTGTTCAGCACTATTTTGGTGTCCTCTTGGTGTTCTTGATCAAACTCTTCACTTTTAGCAAGCTGCTTGAATAAGCCCTTACCTCTAATCAGCTTGGTCACTTTGATATCAACATCAAATTCCATAACTCTAGTTATCCAACCAACCCTCTTATCATTTATATCTCTGTTCAATAAGAAACTCTTGACAGTGGGATGAACAACCATTAAGTGAATCTTGTTATTAGACAGCATGTGTCTAAATTTCTTGAGGTTCCTTACAACAACAAAAATATGTTTTTCCACAAAAGAATACTTTACCTCATAGTCGTGCAGTACTTGGCTGAAAAATGCAATTGGCTACTCTAAACCATCATCATTTTGCTGACATAACATTGCAGAGATGGTGTCATCTCCTCTAAAGGCATACAAAATAAAATACCTCTTGTAATTAGGATTAATGAGGGCAAGGGCAAAAGCGAGGGCTTCCTTGATCTACTCGAAGCTTCCTTTTCCCTCCTTAGTCTAGATGAATGAACAATTCTTCTTCAACATGGTAGTGAGAGGTTGTAACAAAACTGCAATATTCAAAATAAACCTCCTAACAAAGTTAATTCTATTAAGAAAGCTCTGCAAGCCTTTCTTATGTGCAGGCAGTGGTAAATCTAAAATTGTAGACACTCTCTCAGGATCAATAGAAATACCTTCCTTTGAAACAATATGACTGAGGAGTTTACCTTCATGAATTGAGAATATGCACTTTTTGGGGTTCAATGAAATTCCAAACTCCCTACACCTCTGAAAAATCTACTTCAAGTGGTCAAAATGATCATTAGAATTTTTTGAAAAAATAGTTATATCATCTAGATAGACCAGCACTATTTTATTCATAAGACCATGGAAATCCATATCCATTGCCCTGTGAAAGGTTGCCCCTGCATTGGACAAACCAAATGGCATTTTTTGATAGGCCATAGTACCCCATTTAGTTGTGAATGTAGTTTTGTATTGGTCCTCTTCTTTGACTAGAATTTGATTATATCTAGAGTATCCATCTAGCAATGAATACCTAGCAGTATCTGTTCCATGGAAAGAAGAGGGTAGTGGTCTTTTAATGAGGCCTGATTTAGATCATGAAAATCAACACAAAGTCAGATTTCACTATTCTTCTTCTTGACAGGGACCAAATTGGAAACCCGGGATGTATGTTTTATTGGGAAAATGATACTACTTTCAATCAGTTTATTCAGTTCAACCTTCATCAATTGCTCAAGTTTGGGATTGAGGGGTCTTTGCTTTTACCTAACAGGCTTGGCATTGGGCTCTAACTCTATGGTGTGTTGGGCCAAACCAGGATCAAAACCTCTCAATTCTTTATACTCCCATGCAAAAACATCAGAAAAATCTTGACATAATTGAACAAAAGACTATTGTTCTTCTCTAGTACATACCTTTCCAAGTTTTAGTAGTTTGTCTTTGAAAATTTCTATGGTTTGATAGTGTTCTTACTTCACTGTCATGCTACACTTATCCTTTCTGAATTGATCATCAGTGTTGAACACTAATTCTAATGTGACTAGTCTTTTGGGCAACTTATTGGACCTCAACTGAACAATCTAATCTTCAAATTGTTGCTGATATTTATGCTGGTTATCAGTTGCAAATTTAGCTTCTGCACTTAAAAAACTTAAGAATTGTTCATCACTGTTAAACACTTGCCATGAAACATTGTTGTCAGGTACAGAAGGTCTGACAACTATCTTAACATATGACTGCACTTCAACATTCTGAATCTGATTAGGAATCTCAAATTGAGATCCCAAGGCTGCAAGCCTATTTGCATACTTATTTTGATCCTTGGGAACTGAAATCAGATTAAAAGCATCAAAAAATTCAATTGAATCCCACACTCTATGCTTGTATTTTTTGAGCGGATCATTTTTAGCAATGTTCAGATTCCTAACTTGATTAACGATCAATTTAGAATCCCCATAAACTTGAACAGATTTGATACCCTTTTTTTGAGCCCACTCTAAACCATGGATCAGGGCCTCATATTCAACCACATTATTTGTGTAGCTGAAAGTGAACCTTAAGGCAGCATAATATTTGTCTCCTTCAGGTGAAATCAACATATTACCTCCACCAGCACCTGTCTTAGTCCTTGATTTGTCAAAGTATAGTTTCCAAAGCTGATCTGACTGATTTTGGTCCTTAATCAGATTAGGAATCGCTACATCAGGTTCCTGTATCATATACATGCCTAATCCTACTTCATCTGTGTGATAGAAAGGGTCACTTTCATGATCTTTAGCTACCCAATCATCTAAGTTTATGTTTTCTATAGGTGCATTGGGATCTAGGCTCACAGGTTCATCCTACTGCCCGTGGGTGATGTATAGATTAGCATTTATTGGGCTGGGAACATAGGGCTCAATATGGTCTTTTGTAAGTGGTTTGGACTATATTGTTACTTTCATGCCATATCTTGTTCTAAAGAACAAGTGAGTCCAGTTAGAAGAGAGAAACCCACTCGATTTGGTTGTGAACTCCCTAGAAAGGCAGATTGCAAAACTAGGTGGAAGATCAATGCTATAAATGTCTTGTTGGATGGCAAAATTAGGACAAGCATGCAATGTGAGTAGAAGATTTTTGATTATCCCTGCAGTACTAAGTGCAGACCCATCTAACTAAACTACTCCCTTTGCAAGGGGCTCATAAACCAAACCTAATGAGTCAGCTACACTTTTGGGCATAACCAAAATGCTTGCTCCTAAGTCTACCATACAATTATAAACAAGCTTATTGCCAATAATGAGACTTAGATAGAAAGGAGGGGGTTTTACCTCATTTTCTAGCTGCCCACTCTTGATCTCTGAGCTGTTGGCAAGTACAACCTTGGCCTTCTCTTGGCTAGAACACTTAGAAAATGAGAGTTCAGCCAATGCTTCTTGCAACAAATTCTTCTGGCCAGAAATGCGTAAAGCATCCATAACTGACATACTCACTGTAGATTTCTTAAGATGATCAACTATATTGAAAGAAATAGGGTTTACCTTCTACTGTCCTTTTGCTACAGCTAAATCAATCTCCCTTTGTGAAGTCTATTGTTGCATTTTGGGCTGATCTTTCACTGGTATGCTTGGTCTCTCTATAGAATTTGTACTTTTTGTTACGGTACATGGGCAGTTTGTGACAGATAAACTTGATTTTTTTCCCTTACATCCTACTGTTGTACTACAATAGCTTACTGATTAACATTTGTAGCTCTTACTTTTGACCTTGTGTTGGCTAAAACAAGTGTACTTTGCTGATTCTGACCTTGTAAATAATTTATACCACAAAAATTAGATTCTTCCTAATTCATGAAAACTACATTAGCCTTATTTTGCTGAGTCAAAACTTCACCATTAACTCCTTCCAAACTTGCATAGTTGTTATGAACCATTAGTGCTTGATTTCTTACCCCATTCATGCAGGTAGCTTGATTATGTGGTTGGTGACATGGATAGCACCAGTCACTATCTTGAGCCAAATTATTCTGTGTGGGTACAAGTTCTTTTGAGGTGCTAGCAATATTCAGGTTGTAATCTTGGAAGGGTCGAGGGTCGTAGTTTCTTCTCTGACCTTGGGGATTAACCTGAAAGGGTTGCCTCTATTGTTGATTGGGCTAAAATTGGGCATTTTGTTGATTGGGCTGATACTGATTTTCGTAAGGCAAGCGTTTCTCCATATTTACCAGCTTACTTGCAATTGTCCTTAATGTATTTTCAAGCTCTGGGGTATTTTGGGTTTGAGCTAGAATAGAAGTACCTTAGGTTGCTTGCTATCCTATTGCTGGAATAGGTGGGACAATAGCCAGAGGAGGTACTGCCATTGGCGTAGATGGATGGATTTCAGGGAAAATGGGCAAAGGAGGCCTAGGGACTAGCTTCCCTGCTTGAATAAGGTAGTTTTCTAATTTAACAACAGTCTCAAAAGAATCTAGAAGGGTGGTCCCTCCCATAGACTGAATCATTATAGAAATTTCACTATTCAAAGCTTTAAGATAAAATAAAAATGCATGCCTTGGCAAGTGTTTTATCATTGTGGGAATCCTATCCCAGGTTCTCTAAAATCGGTAGTTGAAATCAGCCATGTGTTCATGGGGTGCCCTTTTGATGGTGCTCAGTTGCTCTAGTAATGAGAGATGGTCAGATTTGTCTTCAAAGTGCTTGTGCAATCCATCTCCCAGTAGATCCCATGATGTTATTGAATTTTTAGCAAGTCTCCTGAACCACTGGAAGGCTTTTCCTTTTAATGAAGCAGCTAAAAGTCTGATTGCCACATTTTCTTGAGTGACATTGTGCATGGAACAAAGATTTGCCACATCTTGAATGTGTTCAGCAATGGTAGTATGATCCTCTTCGGTGAAATAAGGCAGTCCTTTAAGGGCTGCCATTGGAATATCATCTCTTTGGGCAAGCTGTAGTGGGTTGCCTCCATTGAAAACAACAAATGCATATTGCCTAGCCATTATAGGTATATGGACTATTAGCACTGGACTTCTACTTCTTTTGACTGGACTTGCAGAACTAAATCATGAAGGTGTAGACTTTGATCTTCTTGATGACTCAGTTGTTCTGCTGCTGATCTACCTCTCCTCCTAGGTGTAGACAACTGTAAATAATCAAAGGGGTCTAGATTAGACCTAGTTTTCATAGGCTAAAAGCACTAATCTACATACCAAACCAGAGGAAATGAGTCGCTAGGTATATTGAAAGCCTCCAAAGGCTGGGAAACTACTGCATATACCAGAACAATAGCTATGAGGGTACAAATCTATCTGAAATTGCTTCTAGAGTCTGACCGTGTATGCCAAAAACTATTGTCAATCAAGTATGTACCCTTGCTAAGTTCACAAAAACTTAACTACCTATTGAAACATGGAATCATTCTCAGATGTGGGTCTCCTATAATGAGAATGAATCTCCAGAGCAAGCTTGTTCTCCTTATGATTTCCTAAGCCAATGACTCATAGGGAAAAATGATAGAAAGATATACTGAAAGAAATGAATCCTAATTAACTTGAATGTGGAATTACTTAATAGATCCTACTCACAAACAAGTTATTGAATTCTGACCCTCACAACACTGAGCTTATTTAACTCATAAATATTTCACATGAAGGTTTGGAAAACACATACAACTTGAATTAAACAAGATTTTACACAAGGAAATCACAAGCTAAGATAAAGCAAATGATAAATTTCATCACAATGCAACATCAGATCACCTTCCAAATACTCAGACAAAATATGAAGGAAATTTGCTGCTCAATAACTAAAGGAATAAAGAATACAGTGAAAGAAATGAATACAACACTCTTGATATGAGAGGATGACTCTCTCTCTCTGCACTCTAATCTCTAAAACTGAAAACTAAAACTGGAACTCCTCAAAAAGAAGAAAAAACTGAGATATATGCTATTAAAGATTCCCCTCCTGAAAGCTAGAAAAAAGCCCCTCAAAATGCCTCCAAACTGAAAAAAACATGCTGCCAAATTGATCCTCTAGGTGGTCCCCACAAAATCTATCCAATCTGCCCCATAAAAGAAAAAAATTTGTCCTATTCTGCCCAATTTGCCCAAGAGAAAGCAACTGCCTAAAAATAGTTAACTTAAAAGCAATTTATAATTGCATTGCTATAAAGTTAACTTTACAATGTATTTGCATTTTATCATAAAATAAAGCTCCAAATCTTTCTAAAATATTGATTTTTCTCATAAAAATTATAAAACAATATAAGGACTATATGGTATTAAATAAATCTCTTGTTTGGCCTCCACTTGGCAATCCAAGTGGCATATCTCCAAGGCATGGTTGGCACATTAGTCATGTGCATGATGAGCATATTATGAAATTATCTCCATCTCCTCCAAGTGATTTTCTCTATAGCAAATACATGTTACATTTTGCACAATGCATATTTATGATGTATAGGTGGCAAGCATCATATGAAGGCATAGAACAATGATTAGAGGGAGCAAAGTGCTCGACCCCATTAAGGCTAAAAGCCTAAGTAGCATGTATGTAATATTCTAATACTATGGGGTATTAGTTTGAAGCCATGGAAAAGAAAGAAATTCCATAAAAAGTCCTCTTTCGACTTAGGGCTCAATGAAAACCCTAAGAACAAAACAACTCAACCCGAGCTTGTCAGCCTCATTTGCAAAATATGCTTTTGATGTATTTGGGCTCTGTGGTGGCCATGAAACCCTAGGGTTTCAACTAGAAGCCACTGTGTTTTATGATGTTCTTGGGCACAACTTCACTAAAAACCTACATATTTTAAAGGTAATGATCTTGCTTAATGCATATGTGACTGTGTTTTATCATTTTATCTGTCATTTTTCAAAGCAATGAGTTTCATGGCTGCGACTCCTATATATTATCTTTGACAAATTCATTTACTTGTTTGTTTACTATCATTCCTATTTGTATCTAGTTGCCACAAAACCTTTCTGAGAGAGGTAAAATTAACAAAAGAAGATCTTTTCCAGCTCTGCACCTTCATACTACTATAGGTATTTCACCATTATTGTGTCTTCATTTCGATCTTTGTCACATTATGTGTATTTTGTATCTTCAGGGTTTGAAACCCTCAGCCCAAAATGATATTTTTTCAACTTAGGAATGATGAAAGATTCACCTTTTGAACTCTAATAGCTTTAAACATTATTCTCTGTGCATTTTGAAGGCCATGACCATATGCATTACTGTATACACAGGAAACTATGGTGTTTTATCATTAGGGTATGAAACCCTCCTTACTGTATTGAGAGAAAATGAACTTTAGGCCAAACGGTCATCCACATACTCAGTATATTTCTCAATATCAACACTGAAATGTCACTCTTCCTCCTCTATGCATTAACTGATATGGGTTTCTAAGTTTTGATGGAGAAAAGTGCATTATTGGCAATGGTCATAGCTATGCATCTCTATATCTGCATAAACTTATGCATATCACTATTGTTTCTTGAAAACCCTAAGAGGGTTGGAGCAAAATTTACTCATCTTCCTACAAGTAACACCTCTAAAGGCCACGGTCACTCCTATGCAGTTCGTTGTGATATTTTTGAGCATTTATCTTCAGTAACCTCCTTTGTATGGCCGCGACCTGTATGCATTTCAAAAACATATTTGTTTCTATGGCTTTGTCCTTTTCAGGTCATGGCCTGTCATTTCTCCTGCACAAAATGAATAGGTTCTGTCCTTCATGGCTCTAAGGAGTCTTTCTGACACTCTAGATCTGCATAAAAACACTTTCACTTGTCTGTTATATATGGCATTTGGGAACCCACTATTCTCTGCATACAGTTTCCTTCATTTCACGGGTCAAACCCTTATGCGACAATGTGTAAAACTTGTATGAGTCTCAAGAAACAAATAGTTTTCCTGCAAGTGCCATTTTCAACACTGAGAGCTACCTTTTTGTTTGGTTGTATCATGGCATTATATGACTATCATTACGAACTCTGCATTTATATGATTCTCTTGTAGTCATGGTGGATTTACTTGGCATTCATTTCACATGTCATCATGATACTTGTTCATAGTAGCTTGCTATTATACTGATCTATATATGTTAATTTGAAAGCTTCAGTTGGCTTGATTTGTAACTGTAGCATGATTTGATTGATGTTCCTGTAGTAACACATGATATTGTTATAGTGGTATTTGGCCAATTGTACTTTCCTAAAAATTTCACCATTTATATACACATACTCAGTATGTCCAACCTGTTTTACTACTCTCTGATCCATGACTGCTATTACAATACTTCTCATGTACTCTGAATGCTGGCAGCATACACAACTTATACCAACATTTCATTGCTGAGTACATGATCTCATGCTCTGACATGTTCTTGTTCACTCTTTTATGGATGTAAACCACCATCTTCAGCTTACACAAGACATGATGAAACAACTTGACCACTATATTAACACATACAATCATGATATGTTAATACTTACCTTTCTGGTCTTCTGGCACATGGAAACACATGATATTGATATATCTATCTGACTGTTGCATTATGTACTTCTGATCAAGGCACAATCGATTAAGTGGTTTCTTTATATCATCATTACTTCTTTGAAATTTGATGAAGACATTAATGGGCCATCTAATCTGGCTGTCTTGAATGTAAATGGCAACCCCTTATGATTGAAACATTGCTCTTCTCTATATGAATATGTAGTTATGGATCTTTGTTGTACCTTTCTAGGACTATTCCAATGTTAATGTTATGACTGTCCTTGTATCTGGGACATCCTCTTGTACTTTTATTACCAGATCTACAATATTGGCATGTTCATTCATAGATACACATTGAATGTAGCATGTGATACATGTTGTCATGATGCTCAAGTACTTTGTTCAATAGCAAATATGATACATAATTGGATATGTTTCATCATCTGAAAGGAAGCTTATGTAATTTAATCCTGAATCTGATTTTGCCATTTCATGAAAATGAGAAAGTTAATGCTTGATTACTCACTTGTTCACTCAATTTTGCTTGTTGATTGATGGTGGAGTCTCCTCATTAGATTATTAATCATGGATGGATAAGCAAACTCTTAGTATGCATGCTAAGCTCGACCCTTGTGGGAGCCTATTTTACACCACATGCTTGATCTTCAAATAGCTACATGACTTATCTTATACCTACACATGAAACAAACATATTAGAATAAAACAATGATGCTCCATGATTGCTTCTTTTCAATTCTTTCTACATATGGATGATGCTCATTTGATTAATGCACTATAATCAAAGTATTATACCTCTTCTTATAGATAAAGGATTTTCATAACTGGAGCTTCTAACGGGACCCTTCCCACATTTTTTAGGTACATGTTGAGATCAGGAGCAGGACATGAGGCTACTCTGAAGATTGACAGAACAAGGCAATGATGGCTATGTCTCTCCTTTCTCATTCATTAAATGCATAGTATTCTGTTTATATCTTGCATTTGTTCATCTATAATCCACGGCTTGTGTGGAACATCTGATATGTCATCATTCCTTTCAATGCAATGCTTATTCCTTTATGTATTTCAACTTGTAAATGAATAACCATTGTGATGAATGAAATACTTATCTCACTTGACTATTCTGCAATGCAATGATTGATCTGAAACTTCTCCCTCTTTCTTGAACAACTAAACTACATTTAACATTGAAATATAATAACTATGCAATTGACGCATGATAGAAGAATTCAACCCTCACTCAAAAAATGATAATGTTATATCTGCTTAAGCATTTTTGAGCTGTGGTAAAAAAAATGGTAACAATGTGAAAGGGGCAGAAATTTGCATATCAGATTAAGTGTTTCCATCAATGTCAAAGGGGGAGATTGTTGCATATGTGTTGTCATTGATGTCAATAGTGTTGAGAAAGGTTGGAAGTGATGGTCAAAGATGCCAA
Source organism: Cunninghamia lanceolata (assembly GCA_027924645.1). Taxonomy (NCBI): domain Eukaryota; kingdom Viridiplantae; phylum Streptophyta; class Pinopsida; order Cupressales; family Cupressaceae; genus Cunninghamia; species Cunninghamia lanceolata. Next base: position 1,446,389 of record BSBN01000813.1, on the reverse strand, counting down.
AGGATATTAATGCAAAGTGATGAGTATATGCTGGTGTGATCAGAGAAGAGGACAAAGGAGTAATAAAGATATGGATTAGAGAAGTTGTGAAGCAAAGGGTAAGATGATGAGTAATGTCATGTACTATGTATACTAATTGGATCAGTATCATCTATACACAATTGCTCCCTATCTTCTAAAGTACATTGACAAAGGTTGTGCTAGCATGAAGATCATTGTCTTGTTGAAAGGAGTTGTGTTTGATGTTGTGAATGAAGTCTCTCGTGTGATGAATTTTGTATTTCTTGTTTCTTGAGGAAAGGTATTGCTTTAGTCTTGAAAGAAATTTTTAGGAAGTCCAAGGCATTGGAATTTACACTTAAGTGCAGTTCGGGAAAATGCTCTATATTCCTCTGCATTTCAAGGTATCAACTTGTAGTTTGAAAGTTAGATACAGATAAGTGTGAAGATTGTATGTTCCTTATTTCAAAGCTTGAAAATTACCGTAGAAGATTCTAGAGCTAGAAAAGTGAAGATAAAGGTTCAGGATGGTGATAGTTAGGGTATGTCAAAGAACTGCTCTACATTTCTCCACTTTTAAAGATGAGGTCATGTAGTTTGAAGGATGATCATATGTAATTGAGAATACTGTTATATTAAATTTTTAGTTGATAAGTTATATTGTAGAGGTCCTTTGGAGTTAGCAGAGCAAAGAGGCATCATGTTGCTGATTAGGGGTGTCTGGAGGAAAAAGAAAAAACCATCGCATTCCACCGTAGTTCATCTTTTGGCTTTCATGTTTGGAAGATGAGTTCAAATATTCAGTATGATTGTTCATTTTAGGTTTTAGGTGTTGAAGTGCACCAGAAGTTGGTTTCTCAATGTTCTATCTCAAGAATGGGTGTTCAATGTTTGTATGTGTTGCCAGGTTCAATATTTGTTCATTTGCACTAGAAAGAAGATGTACAATTTAGAAGAAGGAATATTTGAAAAGGTGTGCGAAAGTCTTATGTTGCTTATGACTTGTGATCTACATGATGTTGATTGATCTCTCTGGTACCACTTTATGTTTGGAAGTATTTTGTGGAAGGATAAGGATTTGCTGGGAAGACTTGATGTGCTTTGATGATCCCGCTAGATATTTTGAAGTGTACACCAGCTTGGAAGAATGTGTTAAGGAAGAATAGGTCCTAGTTATCACTTGTATTGAACCACATTAGATTTATACATATTTTGGAAGCTGACTTCTTGTGGCCATTGCATGTTTCATTCTACACATTTCATCTTGGCCGACAAAGGAGAAATTTTTTTGTTTGTGGAAGGTAAAAATAAAAGAACTTGTTTGTTATGGAGAGGGTGATTGAGTGAGAGTGTGTGAGGGTATGTGAGTGAGTGTCAAAGTAAATGAATGTGAATATGTGTTGAAGATAATAGTGATAGTTGTGGAGAGAAAGTGAAGGTGTGAGTCATAATTAAGTAAGTTGATGTTGCAGAAGAGGTTGATTAGTGAGATCTGTTGAGTGAGATATTTAGAGGTTGCAGCCTCATTCTATATGTATTATCACGTTGTATTTCAAGGAGTGTGTCCTCCCTTGGGTTGTAGCCCTATAATTTGTTGCAATCAATTTTATCATAATTTATGAGGCTAGATTTGGATAGTAGATCCAAGAAGCTTGATCACCTTGTTTTTTCCCTTCTAGGGTTTTCCACATAAATTTGGTGTTATGGTTGTGTACTCATGTGTTGTGCTTTGATCTGCTCAATTTTCTTTATCTTTTCCTTAAGATAGAAAAAGGATTTGGTTAACAAAGTTGAATTGGATTAAGTTTTGGGTTATACTAATTCACCCCCCTCTCAGTATATCAGTGTGTTCTAACAGCCTCTTCTTCTTTTGAGAAACCAGTAGATGGAAGGTCTAATCACCGAAGCCTGACAAATTTTGGTGTTTCTAAGTGGTTGCAGGTGGAGGCAGGTAGGAGCTCTCTCTTCCTCCTTCTTTTTGAAGGTAGAAGATAAAAGCCTTGATCGACGAAGTTCACCAAATTTCTTAATTTGTCTAAGTCACCCAGACTTTGGCAATAGGGGGTTTTCTTCTTCCTCTTTTCTTTTGGAAGGTAGAAGATAGAAGGCAGAAGGTTTGAGGCCCAATCCCCAACAAACTTCATAATTTCTTCTAAGTATTTCACAGTCGGGGATCGAGTGGTTCTTGTTTTCAAATGAATGGTGCATAGTGAAGGCTCAATCTCTCTTTATCCTTGATGATCTCTCTTTTTCCCCTTTCAGACTTTAGAGATTGGGGTTTCCTTCTTCACCTTTCAAAGGCCCAATTAGAGGAAGCCTGATTGACCAGGGCCTGACCTGTTTTGCATTCTCAGCTCTTTCTACTGTTCCTAATGCGACAAGACTACTCAGTGACCTTATTGACCGTGATTAATGCTTCTTCAGAGCTCAATCACAGTGGAAAGAAGATTTCTTGCCCCCCTATGCCATTGTAGCTCCTTTGCATTAAATTTCTTGTACCCAAGGCATGGGCAAACAGTCTTCTTTAGCAAGTTTTAATGGCAAAGCCATGTGGGCACATGCCAAGGATGCATAAGTGAAGTTATTGCAACATGGGTAACTGGTTTTCCTCATTTTCCCCATGTCCATGGCTACTATAGTGTGATATAAAAAGCTATATATGCATATATGTTTGAGATGTATTTATGTTAGTTGCTTGCTAGGTCCTTATTCAGGTTGAAGCACTTAATGTTTGATAATGACCTCATGATATTTCCTAAAACTATATGATTCTGATGAATTGTGTCCTATTTTGGACCTCTCTTGTCTTTATTTCTAATTCAACTATGAAGGGAAGGTTATAATTCTATGTATTTTCTAATCTATATTGAGTTTTTCTTCCTTTGTAATGGCTTTTTAGACTTCATGATCAATATAATACACTGATATTTCACCTCTCTTATACTTCTACATTGTGTTTACTTGAATTCTATAGGCTTATTTTGTGGATGATTTGTCCCTCACGTAGTTACAATTTTCTACCTCAAAACACTGTTAAATTTATAAGTCCATGTGAATCCATGTCAATATCTTATATCATTGTTGTTTTATGTCAGTCCCAACCGGACATTAAATCTAGTGCATCACCCATTTTAATTTTAGTTTCTTCTTCTTATCTTTTTCTGTGGTAAGTGGTAGCATTAGATTTAGCTTTTTCTCTGAGCCTTAATCTCAGAAAGAGGAACCAACCTTCTCTGGAGGTCTTATCTCATCTACAAGGTCCCATACCTTGAGATCAGTCCCATTGTGTCATTGGAATGGTTGAACAAGCTTCAAGTAGGGTGCAATTCCAAGTGATAACAATTTATGGCATGCCCAGTAGGATGCCTCTTCTCTGAGTAAGAGCTAAAATGAGAATATTTGGTCTTGTTCTTAGTTCATTCACTGCTTTGGAAGCATTCAACAAGCACCTAGTGACTCTGCTACTCTAGTATTCAAGCCAACTCAACATTTCATGCCTAGAGTACAGACCAGATCTTCTTCTTCAAGTAATTTCTAATTCATAGAGCTATCTTTTACTAATTTGTGAAGAAAAAATAGATTTTCTAGGTCCCTTGTGAGAGAATAGGAGTCTAGTATCATCTCCCCCAAGATCCCAATCTACCCTCCTCCTGTTAGACATTAGTATTCAAGAAGGACCTTGCATATACATAGAATCATCATGAATATCCCCAATATGGCAAGAAACCTTCCTTTTGTTGATTCTAATGGGGGTAGCCCACTTGACCTAGCACAATATGATGATGTTCATACCTCAGCTCTGAAAGCAATTCCATTTTTCAATGGTGAAAACTCTACTACACCTACTAAACATATCCAATATATTGCTAGTGTGTGCTATGTCCACAATGTCACTAAAGACAATGTTGCTATGAGACTCCTGACTTCTTCCTTTAAAGGAAAAGATCTCCAATGGTACAAAGGTCTATCAACTAACTCCATTCATAATTGGGAGGATTTTGGGACAAGACTTTGCCAACACTTTGAAGATAAAAGTGATCACCTGTCTCTAATTGCATAATTAGCAACAATCAAAAGGGCTCCCCATGAGTTTATGGTGGACTTAAACTACAAGTTTTAGAAGACATGGGATATGATTCCATTGTTGGTGAAGCCCTCTACTAATACTGCCTTTATATATTATTTGAGGTCATTAAATAGTGATATTGCTGTCATAATTCAACCCATGGGAGGGACAATGTTACCAGATGCTTATGACATTGCAATAAGGGAAGAGAATTGTCTAATTCAAGCTAGTTCTAATATTTCTCCAAGACCACCAATGCCCCTATTTCCAGAGGCTTTGGTCATCCAGCCAAGTGTGGCTCCAATCCCTACAATGGTCACCCCCACAACCTCTCTGATTACACCCCCAAATGAATTGCATGAGTTTAATACCCTCCTACAAGGCTTTGGAAATAAATTAGTAGCAATATAGAGGCAGCAAGCATAATCCAATAGGCCATAACAACCTTTCAATCAAGCTCACCAGCCTAATAGGTAGCCTTATCAAGGCAATGTATAAAGGAAAAATTAGCCTAGTTATATTATGCCCCTAAATACCATCAATCCCAATGTTGCAAGCACATCCAAACCTCTTGTGCCTATATAGAACAATTTGGCTTAGGATAGTGATTGGTGCTGCCCATGCAATCAGCCCCATGATCGAAATTTATACTAAAGCAGACACTTCAATCAGGCTTTAACAATACAAAGCCCATCGGTCCTTCTAGAGTAGCAGCATAGTTTCAGTCAAGATATTGGGAGGACAAGAACAAATAAAAAACAATTCTACCTTGATGAATTGGGTGTAGGATGACTTCTGTGGTGTTAATCAAGATACGAGTTCAATATCACGCAACACAAGAGAAAAAAGAAGAGTGACTAAGGATACATTAGTTCCTACAGTTGGTCAAGCATCTACCTCTCATGCATCCCCAATGACTACAAATCAAGGTGCAACAACCAAGAATCCTTTAAAAAAAGAAGATGAGATTGTTGGTAAGGCCAATCCAGTGCTAGAATAACAGCCCCAGGCTAATCAACAATCAAAAGTTGACACTGTGGTTATAAAGGTATCCCAAAAGGTTAGTTAGATCCCTTTCAGAATAGTTGATCAAATGAATAGGACTAACCTGAATGTCACTATGTGGGATGCCCTGTTAATCCCAACTCAAAGGGGTTTACCTCAGGAAGCCCTAACAAGCTTTAGTCAGCCTCCCAAAGAGACAACAAAAGAAAAAGAAGCCACCCCAACAAACCTGTGCCAACTAAAAGAGGAGGCAAGCAAAAGTAAAATCAGTAAGCCCCCTCCTTTCTATGTTTCCCTAATCATTGGTGAAAATTTGTTGCATAATTGCATGATTGATTCTGGGGTAGGTACTTCTATTATGCCTAAAAATATAGTTGGTCAATTAGGCATAGACTATGAACCTGTCAGTAAAGGGGTAGTGCAACTAGATGGTACTGTTGTTAAAATAGTAGGTGTTGTTAAAGATTTGAATCTCACCCTACATTCATGCCTTGGCTACTTTGTTTTACAAGACATTTCGGTCATTGATCTCCATGCATACTTTGGTATATGTTTGTCTAGAGATTTCACTGCTAAAATAGGTGGATACCTATCCTCTGATTGGTCCCATATATTGGTTGGAACAAGGTATTGATGGACTGCACTAGACAACTGAGAGTGGGGGGTGAATCAATTGTTCTAAAACTTTTAACCAATTATGAACATCAACTTATCAATTACTTATATTCAGATATAACCATGAAAGCATAAAATGAGAAGTTCAACATAATAACAAAATCAACACAGAAAACACCCAATTTTTATGTGGAAAACCCTAAAAGGGAAAAACCACAATGGGTGTTAGCCCATGGAAATGTATATGTTATATCAATACTTAAAATAGACACTCACTACCTATAGGGGTCACTGCCCAAATTGCTCACTAAAAAGAATGGCTCATTGCCTATGGGTGGCTCACTGCCAAAAGGGTGAACTAATTTAGCTGCATCTACTCCATGTCAGTGTTTAGTTCCATTAAAGCACAATAGGACTTCTCTGCTCTGCTCTTTCACACCTTCGCACTTATCTTTTCATCATCGCAACACACACACTTTTTTTCAACTTCATTAAATGCTTTTATACAATTCATCAACCTTAGAATGTACATCATGGTCGACATTACATTCATCAACCATTGGAACAATCTCCAAGGTCGACATTACAATTATACATAAAATAGGTCTGGACCTAATACAATTTAAACTAAGGAAAAGATGTAAAGATGTATGCGAATTATGCCATGCCTTAGATGGGACTCAAACACAATCATCCATGCAACAACACGCTTCTACAATATTTGATGTATCTTCACAAATAATGAATTCAACCAAGTCAGCCAAGACTGATGAGAGCACTAGGTCTTCTAAGATCATTCTTCATTCACGATCTAGTTTTCTCTTTGCCGACCAATCCAAATGTAGGAACATGATCGGAGACATCCATAGGCACATTGTACTCACTAGGAACAACCACACAATCTCTAACCACTCTGTCAAGAAGGTTCTTCAAACTAGAACACAAGAACAACACTATCAACCACCGTCATAAGTAAAAGATAGCTTGTGGACCACTAAATCACAAACCATTGCATTTCAAGGCACTTAACATCATCACAGACTTGATTCTAGCACCGCAAACCAAAATACTTCAATGTGGAGGAATGTAGAGCATAACACTTTCTCCCTGTCACCACCAAACATACAGAAAAAGTTGTTTTCACTCTGGTGAACATAACTACTTCAATTCTTCATACCGGAGGCTCAAACTTGAAATATAACATCTTCAGATAGACTTCTAAATCACTTCCAATCTATAGGTAAAGATATTTATTCTATAGAAAATGTGGAACATTCTTCTGGATTATTCTTCTACATGTAACACACTATTTCTACTGCAATTCACTGTTTTGACTGGATGAGCTAATTTTCTCAATATCCTCAACATCTACAAACAAGTAACAAAATGAGGGCACAGTTTACACCAATGACAACACAGATATGTTGACATCAATGACAACACCGATTAGGCACATACTTGCGACAATCTCCCTCTTTGTCATTGATGGCAACATATGATGTGAAAAACTGAAAAGACCATCAAGACAAGATTCTCCCCCTTCCTCTTTACACATCTACATTCTTTCTCCCCTTGAGTTTTTCACATGATTTCTCTCCCCCTTTGATATCAATGGAAAGGGGCATAAACTTGCATGTTGCTACTCTGATCCACTTACTTTATTAGAAACGTCTGGCTACCCCCCTGAAAGGTAGCCTTCAGAACATCAATCCAGATCAAAGAATGACACTTTGAGCTCCACTGGATTGATGCATTCCTATGCATCTTAGTTCAGAGTAGGAGGGGTAATGACCCCTAACTTTTCTCTGAGATACTCAAAGGTATCTTTAGGCAAAGGCTTAGTGAAAATGTCTACAGTCTGATCATTTGTGGACACATATTCCAACTTTACATCAGTCTCCATCACCTTCTCTCTCAAAAAGTGATACCTTATTGATACGTTCTTTGTTCTTGAGTGGATCATTGGATTCTTTGAAATGTTTATGGCACTTGTATTGTCACAAAAGATTGCAATTGGATCTTCATACACAACTCTTATATCCTTCAAAGTCTACTTCATCCATAATACTTGAGTGCAACAACATGCAAGATATTGAATCTTGTCTCTTTCTTAGCCATGAGACCAATCTATTACCCAAGAAGAAGGCACCTCCACTTTACTCTTTTTTTCATCAATATCTCTGACCCAATCAACATCTGTATAATCACTGAAAGTGAAATCTTTGTCCTTTGGATACCATAATCCATGATCCGGAGTACCTTTTAAATACCTTAGGATTCTCTTAACTACCATCACATGTAATTCTCTTGGATCAGCTTAAAACCTTACACCAAGACAAATTGCATGCATAATATCAAGTCTAGTTTGAGTTAAATAAAGCAATCCTCCAATCATGGATCTGTATTTTTTATGATCACCCTTAGGTGATTCATCATTTTTTCTCAACTTGCAACCAGTCACCATGGGAGTACATACCGGTCTAGAGTCTTCCATCCCAAACTTCTTCAACAAATCTTTCACATACTTAGACTGAGATATGAAGATTCCTTTTTCTGATTGATTAATTTGCAAACTCAAAAAGAAATTCATTTCACCAAACATGGACATTTCAAATTCACTTTTCATCTCACCGACAAACTTATGCACATACCTTCATTTCCTCCAATGATAATGTCATCAACAAAGACTTCAACAATCAGGAATGCAGATTTCACATTCATCTAATATACCTTAAAAATCTTTGTGAGCTGCAAATGCCAGAAACATTCTGATTGCTTCAATCCGAGCTACTGGGGAAAAAGTTTCTTCAAAATCTATCCCTTCAATTTGAGAATATCCTTTGCATACAGGTCTTGCTTTATTTCTTACAACTTCTCCATTTTCATTAAGCTTGTTCCTAAATACCCATTAAGTTCCACTAATATTTTTGTCAGTAGGTCTAGGAACTAATTCTCAAGTTTCATTTTTCCCTATCTACAATAGTTCTCCATCCATTGCCTTTACCCAATTTTCATCATTGCATGCTTCATTCACAGTCTTTGGTTCAACCTTTAAAAGCAAATAGTAATTGACTTGTTCCTCTACAACTCTTCTCCTTGTTAGCACACCTTTGTTTTTGTCACCTATAATCTGATCTTTGGAATGATTGATCCTTACATACTTGGGAGTCTTGACAACATTTTCTGAAGACTCTTCTTCATCTTGACTATCTTCTTGCTCAACTTTTTCTTCATTAATTATAGTCACAGGTTCATCTGGTTCATAGTAATTTTGGTCTGATATCCTTTCCTTGCCTTCATCTACCTTCAGATTTGCACTTTCAATGATCTTTTTGAGCCTTTTGTTGTAGCATCGGTAGGCCTTACTCTTGGTAGAGCATCCAAGGAAAATTCCTTCATCACTCCTTGCATCAAACTTTCCTAGATCTTCATCTCTCCTGATATAGCATTTGCTTCCAAAGATTTTAAAATATTTTACTATACAAATTCTTCCATGCCACAATTCATAAGGAGTTTGAGTACCATTACCTTTCACTTGAACTCTATTTTGAATGTAGACAATAGCATGAATAGATTCTTTCCAAAAGACTTTTAGTAGATCTACTTCTTTCATCATTGTCCTAGCAGCCTCTTAAACTGTCCTATTTTTCCTTTCCATAACTCCATTTTGCTAAGGAGTCCTAGGTGCAGAATATTGTCTTTTATCCCATGCTCTTCACAGAAAATGTTGAATTCATTTGATGTGAATTCAACTCCTCTATCAGACCTCAAGCATTTGATTTTCAATTCTATTTCATTATCAACCATTTCCTTGAAAGATTTGAAATTTTCTAGGGCTTCTGAGTTGTCTCTTAGAAAACTAGCCCAAGTCATTCTAGAATAATCATCAATAAGAAACATAAAGTACCTGTCACCTTGTAGAATTCTCACCCATGTAGGACCACAGAGATCTGTATGCACTAGATCTAGCAAACTGGAAGAGAATTGCTCTTTGTCCTTGAAACTTGTTCTTGTATGCTTCCCTAACTAACATCCCTTGCAGATTGTATTGGATGGTTTCACAAGTTTTGGTAAATCTCTCACAAGCTAACCTGAGCTTATCTTTACAAGATTATCAAAGTTTATATGACACATCCTTCTATTCCACAACCAACTTTCATCTGCCTATGCCAATAAACAATAATCATTAGTTCTTCTTAATTGGTAGATGTTACCTTTTGTCTTCTTACTAGTAGCAATCACAGTTTCAGAGCTTTCCATGATCTTGCAGCCATTATCTTTGAATCTCAGATCATATCCTTTGTCACACATTTGACCAACACTCAAAAGATTATGCTTCAAACCCTTCACATATAGGACATTGTCAGTATTATGTGTTGATGTATAAAATTGCACAAGTTCTAGCACCAACATAGCATATTCTGAGAACATGGGATGACTCTCAGAATGGCCTCCAAATTTTATAGAAGATGCCTCTTCTATTTCTAATAGGGTTTTGGAAATGGAACTTACCTGAGCCACTACTATAATCATGAGAACTTGTTTCTATGGGGGCTCCAAGACATCACCTTCAGTCTCCTCTTCTTGTAACACTAGCTTACGCCTTCTTTTCAAGGGCCTTTCTCTTGTATCTTTAGGGTCTTCTTCCTCCAATGTTTCTTGTCTTGATATGAATGCTTATTGAGAGATTTCTGGTCCAAGACCCCTTGATGCCGAAGCTATATGGGTCTCAAGAGACGGTGATAGTGCAACTTTTTGTTTCATAATGGCATTGAGAGGTTGAGGCCACAGAGCCCTAGGGGCTTGTGTAGTTGCTTTCTCTGTTTCCTCTACCTCCTGATCTTCCTTTGGCTCTTCTATTTCCTCTGCTTCCTGTGAGTGGCCCAAAAGATTTCTTGTGTCTGGGCTTGATGTGGGGGTCATATGATACTCATCCCAGATTTTGTCCCATTGATCATCTGTTGGAACTCCCCTGAAAGTGTGGGTGAATTCAGCAATCTCTTGCCTATACTTCCAGTAGGCTTCTATCTTTTTACTGCTCTAGTCTTTATTCTTGAGAGTTGACCTCAAACCATGTGTCATAAGTTTCTTAGGATCATACTCTTTTTGCTTCTTGTAGAAAGTTTCCCATGGCTTAGGGCCTTCATCTAGTAGATCCTAGAGCTCTACATAGAACACTGGAATATCTTGCTGTGGTGACCTTCTCTGTTCCCAGCAAGGCTGACTCTCATGAAGGAAAATAGCAGAAACTTTGTTATTTGCTATCCAAGATGCCAAGAAATTGTCAGGATCATAGTTCCATTTATCTTAGACTATTACAAAACCATAAACTACCAATTTTCTTAGCAGGAGATGCTCAATTTCTCTTTTTTCTATTGTAATCTTTCCCTTACTCCAAGGGATATCATAAAACTTCTTCTTCCTTTTCTTGTTACAAAAATTATTGTCAATAATAGACAATTGGTGACCCACTTCTAAGGCTACGACCCTAGGAGATAAAACTTTTTTTTAGCAAAATAGGCTCACCAGCAAAATTGTGAAGCCTAATAATTGTAGTATGGGCACCAAAGAAATAATCACAAGGGATTTTGGAATTGGTCAAGAGACCTCTCATGCTATTTGTCATCCCATTCAAGACAATTGCAGACTCTAATTGTTCAAAGACAGGTTCCACAAAATAGTTGGCAAATTCATAGGGGTATGTAGTTTCTGAGAGGACATGAGTGCATGCAAACACTGAGATAGTCCTTTTACTGCCTATCTCAGGGTCATACATGTCTAGATGCATATGCTATTGGAAAAGCTAATAATTTTGATACAAGATTAAGTAGGAAAGATAGGCTGAATACTTGGAAGTTTGTTCTTGAGAAAATTTGGATAGCTTCTCAATGATGGCTTGGGAGATATGCTCCGAGAAGTTGAATCTGTATTCGGCAGACTTATCTACTATTTTGAGTCTAAAAATGGCTACCAATTGCTAGTCATATATGTGTGTATCCTCATCCTGACCAAAAATGAAAGCTAGCATGGACAGGGCATCTTGTACATTAGCATTAAACCGGCCTTGGGTGGTGGGCAATGTGGGCAATTGGGTGTTTCTTCATCTAAGTGTATCTCAGTATTTAGAAACCCAAGTTTACTGTGGAGTCCATTCCATATATTTTGTAGCTTGGGGATAGTGGCAAAAGTAGCACCCCGGTCATGATACAAACCCAACATGTCTCAAATTGCCTTGGGGTTATCTAGACCATGAATCTGTTGTGCTAAATTGTTGAAGTCTGTGGGTCAAAAAGTTTTGAACACACTCGAATCAATTCAGGGTAGGGGTGAATGGCAGGGACCAAGAACTGAGCCAACTGGGAGGTCCAAATCCTCATGCCAAACATTTCAAATTCACCCTTTTCCACTTGTCAGAGACATCTTATGTGTGCTCCCTCTCTCAGATTCTTCATATTTTTAGTCATCTGAGTGTCAAAGATGTCATCTGCATAATCCTTCACCTATGTAGGGTCAGCACTAACCCCCTTCTCCAAGGCTCTGGTCCTTGGGTAGTTGATTCTTGGTTGTGCTTTCATAGATGAATAGGCCTTGCTACTCTTCCACTTCTCTAGCAAATCGAACAAACCTTCTTGTGGTGACTACCCCTCCTCCATTTCTATCTATCTTTGAAGGGCTCTAGAAAACTGCAACTGTGCTTAAATCACCGCTAGGACTTCCAACAACTGTTGAAACTTCTTTGATGCAAGCAGATGAAAATTGAGAGAATTGAAACGAGAATGGCAACTGCAAACTATTGAGATACTTAACTAATTGGCTCGGTAGTGGTATTAATAATGTATTAAATGACCCATCATTTCTAATTAATGACACTAATAGATGCACCCAAGGGACTGTTAGTGTATCATTCCAGATCTATAGAAGATTATACGCTGACTAAGCATTAAAGGTGGCAAGCTTTGAAATGAACGGTTATCTTCTTTGAAATGTGGGTACTACCTAACAACTTTGCGGAGTGTGCAACTACTGGAGATAGAAACCAATGTGTTGTAGACACGTGTTCCCAAAACACTTATTCAAAAGAAAGTGAGAAAAGCAAAATAGGAAAGGAATGAAACTTAAAAGAAACCTAATTAACTATGATACAGGGGTAGAAATTGGAATTATGTGAAGTGTTTCAAGAAGATCCCATTTACGGGAATCTCTTTAGGTTCTCCTTCCATATTTTCTAACTCAAATGCATTATGTTGCTTGTAGGAGTGAATCATAAATGGGCCAGTCCATAGTGAATCAAACTTTTTTTCTCACCTTGGCTTAGAAGCTCTTTCATCCCATTTCAAAACCAAAGACCCAACTTCAAAATTTGGTTCGGAAGTCTTTCAATCAAACTAACTCTTTACGATATGCTAATTGTTCATCATGGATTCATGTGCCAGCTCTCTTTTCTCCTGTACTTCTAGTAGTTCAGCAAGCCTCACATGCATTGGGCCATTTTGTTCTATCTCCAATTGCTTAATCAACTATGAAGCAGGGAGCTCTATACTTAGTGGCATAATTACATTCTTGCCATAAACCAGTTCATAAAGGGGACATCTTAGTCACTTGCTTCGATGTAGTTTTGTCTCCCCACAATGTTGAATTAAGATACTTATGCCAATCTTTCTGATGATCGGCTCCCATTCTTTTGATGAATCTAATTAGGTTCTTATTCGTAGATTATGCTAAACCATTACCTTGCGGATAATAGTTGGATGAAGTCTTCAAATATATATCATGTTTTAAAGCAAACTTTGATAGTTTGGTACCCAAAAATGCCTTGGCATTATTGGATATAATAGTGTGGGGTGGGCCAAATCTTGTAGATATTCTTTCCAAGAAATCTAGAATTACCTTTTCAGTGGCTTCTTTAAGTGGGATTGCCTCACTCTATCTTGTAAAATAATCAGTTGCAGTGAGTATCCTTTTGTACCCAATACTTGAGACTGGATTGATCATTCCTATGGAATCTAAACCCCATTGTGCAAAAGGTTCATCTACAATTATGGGACTCAGAGGCAAAGCTACAATTCCTTCTCTTTCCAACATAGAATTGACAAGCCTGACACTTCTTGACCATTTGATGACAATCTGCAAATAATGTGGCCCAGTAGCAACCAGCCTGTGTAATCTTAATGGCAGTAGTTTTTGCTAAGAAGTGTCCTCCTGAGGCTCCATGATGGAATTCATGTAGTATCTTTTGAGCTTCATCCTTTTCCACACACCTTAGTAGGATCCCCTCAAAATTTATTTTAAATAGAATGTGATCAATCAGCACAAAATAACCTCTATGTTTTCTATAGTACCTTCTTTTATCAAGGGAGAGCTAGCTAGGGAAGATACCAGTCCTCATGAACTATATCCTATCATTAACTCAAGAGTCTTGGTCAGGCTCTTGGAGTTTTAACACAAATTCATCCTCTATTTCTTTCAACATTGATGCTTCTATGTCTTGAACAATATATTGGGAAAGTCCCCTTCCTCTAACCAATTTAGTAGGCCTTACTTCTACATCATATTCAAAGATCTTGGTTATCCAATTAGCTCTTTTTTCTATAATTTCTCCCTCCATAATGCATTCTCTAACACTTGAATGAGCTACTAATATCAAGATTTTGTGTCCTGTTACCAAGTGTCTAAATTTCTTAAGCGCTTTTCAACAAAATTGGTAACAGGAAACAAAATCTTGATATAAGCTTGAGCATTAAAACTATGGCATAAGCTTGCTTTTCAGAAAAATTGTACCTAGATTCATTCTCTCTTAATGTCCTAGAGAAGAATGCAACTAGATGTTCTCCTTCTTCTTTATCATCTTTCTGAGTTAGGACAACTATAATATTGTGCTCACCTCCATACACATACATTATGAAGTGTCTAGAGAAATTAGGATTCCGTAGTACTGAGGCAGTTGAGATAGCCTTCTTGATATCTTCAAAAGCCTGCCTTCCTTCAGTTGTCCAATTAAAGACTAAGTCTTTCTTCAACATTAGGGTAATAGGCTTGACTAACCCTATAAAATCAGATATGAATCTACTAACAAAATTGATCTTCCCGAGGAAAGATTGGACTACCTTTTTATTGACAGGAAAGGATAAGTCTAGTATGGCCTTGACTCTCTCTGGGTCAATAGAGGTTCCATCTGTTGAAACAATATGCACTAGAAGTCTCCCTTGAGGTATACCAAAGACACACTTCTTAGGATTTAAAGAAATCCCAAACTCTTGACACCTCTGAAAGACAGCCTCTAAATGCTCAAAGTGATCTTTGGATTTTTTGTAAATATAGTGAGATCATCTAAATAAATCAGAATGATGTTATTTATGAGCCCCTTAAACACTATGTCCATAGCCCTTTGAAAAGTAACACCAACATTTGAGAGACCAAAAGGCATTTTGGTGTATGCAAAAGTTCCCCATTTTGTTGTGAATGTTGTTTTGTGTTGGTCTTCATCTACCAGCCAGATTTGATTGTATCCTAAAAAACTGCCAAGAAGGGAAAATCTTTCTGATCCAACCATTATTTGTAAGTTCTGATCCATGGACGGCAGAGGATAATGATATTTTAATGAGGCTTTATTTAAGTCTATGAAGTCTACATGGAGCCTAATGTTCCCATTGTCTTTCTCACTAGCACTAGATTAGATACCTAGGTTAAATTTATGATTGGGAAGATAATCTTAGACTCAAGAAGATTTTGTAACTCATCCACCATTAAAGGTTCAATTCTAGGATTTACTAGTCTCTATTTCTGGTGGATAGGCTTTGATCCTTTAGCAAGCTCTATAGTATGTTGGATAATGTCCCTATTATAATGGTGGAGATCATCATAGGTCCATGCAATCATCCTATCATATTGGTTGCATAAATAGATTAACTTATCCTTTTCCTCCTGAGTGGTGGCATTACCCAGTTTCAACTTCCTTCCTTCACTAACCTGAATTTGAAAATAATCTTCTTTACTTGCCATGAACTTTCTCTTATCTATGCTTGCATCATCTAGGTCAAAAAGGTTTTCTAGAGTTATTAACCCTCTTGGAAGCTTATTATATTTCAACTGAATGATCTGGTCACCATATGCTTCCTTAATCTTAGGTTACAACTGGTTAACAAATTCTCTAGACTATTGTAGAAACAAAAGCACTTGAAGGTCATTATCGAAAACTTGCCAGTTTTAAACATTGTCAGGGATTGATGGTCTGAGAATGACCTTCACTGCCTCATTATTGATAAGAAGATCACTTGTGGGGTCAAACTAAGAGCCAATTTATGACATCCTATCTACTTCAATATTCTGAGCTCTAGGTACAATTTCTATATTTAAAGCATCAAAGTCATCAATCAGGTCCCAAATCCTATGGCGATATGACCTCATTCTCACATTTTTTGCCACAACCTTCTCTCTGATTTGTCTCACAACTAGCTCTGAATCACATCTAATTCTTATAATTTTTATTCCCTTCTTCTTGGCTAACATAAGACCATGTACCAAAGATTCATATTCAACATCATTATTTGTACAAGCAAACTGGAAGCATATGGCTTTGAGAATTTTTTTCTCCCTTTGGAGAGGTGAGACAAATACCTGCTCCTGCACCATTCTTGCTCCTGGCTCCATCAAAGTTTAAGGTCTAGATCTCAGAGTCTTTATCTGAATCTTCCTCTTTAGGTATTTCTTAACTCATTATATTTGGTATTTCTTGACCTTCCTCAAAGATTACATAAGTTCCTAAACCAATAGGATCATAGTTGCCATAGGGGTCACTTTGCATCATAGACATTAACTGATTGTTTTCTTCTTCATTTTGATCATATTCAGTCCATTCCCCTATATCTTCAACAAAAGCTTTGTCTTCTCTATTCATCATAGTATCAGATGCTTCAAACTTTGGTGATGTTTCTTCAGTGATATGGTCTTTAGATAAAGGTTTTGACAACACTTTCATCTTTGTCCCATATTTAGTTCTCAAGATCAAGTGTGACCAATCTAGTGACATATACCCTCCTATTTTAGTAGTGAAATCTCTACATAGGCATAGTCCAAAGACAGGGGGAATGTCAATGATCACAACATCTTGTAAGAAAGTTATATTTGGACAAGTATACAGCTGTAATGGGAGTTGTTTGATGATTCATATGGTTTGGATAGACTTCCCATCTAACTGCATAACTCCTTTAGCTATTGGTTGGTACTCTATTTTTAAATCAGCAACTACTTGTTTAGGCATGACTGTGGTACCAGGCCCCTAAATCTATCATGGAGTTATGTAACAGCTTCTTGCCCACTATTAGGATTAAATAAAATGGGTTTGGCTTAGACTTACTTACCTCTGGCATGGCATTTACTAGAGAAGTTGCCTGCTAAGGTGGAGCATCTTTGTTTTGAGCCTTTCCTTTGTCTATGCCTCCTTGTTTTGGATTAACAAATTTGGGATGTGTCTGAGACTGCAATGCTTCTTGTAATAGTGACCTCTATTTAGGCATAGCTAGCATATCCCATATCAACACTGTTATCAATCAAGATTGCACCACTAGTCAAGTCAAGCTTGACTATCCCATTGAAACTTGGAAACCCTCTTAGATGTGGGTGATCTATGTTGAGAGGGAATCTCTAGAGTGAGTTGGTTCTCCTAATGATTTTTTCCTCTAATCTAATGACTTATTTGGGAAAAGGGATGAGAGAGGGTAAACTAAAGTAAATAACTAAAATGAAAAATCTAAGGTGATGCAGCAATACTAAAATCATATCAGATCTTACTCACAATCAAACCACAGAACATTAATCTTCACAACACTTTGATTTTACCCAATTCATAAATCTTTCACATGAAAGTTTGATCCAAACACAACATGCAACATGAATTAAGTAAAATAACTGCATAACCTATCACAAAACTAAGACAAAAACAAAGGATAAATGTTTATCACAGAGTAATATCAAATTAGTTTTGGAAAAAAGTGAGGCAAAAAGTGAAGGAAAATAGATGCTCTATAACTGAAGGAATAATGAGTACATAGACTGAATACAACACTCTTAGTGTGAGAGGAAGACTTTGGTATCTCTGCATTTTGATCTCTACTCTATGCTGTAAAACTCTAACTAGAACCTTGAAAAAGGAGTGTATCTTTGACATATATACTCTAAAATCAATCCCCTTGAAAGCTGGAAAAAAGCTCCTAAAAATAGGCCTCCAAGCCCATTTTTGAGCTCCTCAGAAAAGCAAAAATAAAAGCTCTTAAAAAGAGTCCAAATTTTGAAAATAGGATGCCAAAAGATCCCCTCATGTGACACCACCACAAATCTACTTTTCTTTGCCCATAAGACCTCAAATTTGTCTTTATCTGCCTCCGAATAAAACAAATAAAAAAAGGAATATTTAATTTGTCTTATTAGCTCTAACTGCCTAAAAATAGTTTAAGTTTTAAAGCAATTTATAAATGATTGCTTTAAAACTAACTTTATAACACTTGGCAGTTAAATCTTTCTCCTATTCGATTTGATTTTTGTAAAACAATAAATATCCATGGCTCATAATTTTTCCATTTGCAGTTACAATGTTTGATTTTTTCTAAACAAAAATCATAAAAATATAAAGGCATAACATATAGTTTTCAAAAAAATAAAAATTCCTGATGACTCATCTGCATATGATTTGGCAATCCATGTGGCATGTGGACTTGTCTCATACTAAAAATGAAAGGTTTTGCATATCACTTCAAGGCATAAACTTCATCTATATCCCAAGTGGCTAAGGAAAATATCATATCACATGGTGATTAAGTATGTTTTGAGGCATTAAATTTTTCAAGGGAGTCATGGGCTCGACCTCTCACTAAGTCATAAGAGTTAGGCATCATGTTATAGTCATATTAATATGACAAAGGTATTAATTTAATGCCACAAAAAGAATTGAATGTGACAAAAATGCCAACATTCGATTAGGGAAAAAAGAAACCCTAAGAACAAAACAAACTTGCTCTATCTTGTCAGGCTCACTTTGCAACTTTATTTTTGAGGATTTGGGCTCTCCACTCCCGACAATGAAACCCTAGGGTTTCAAGCATGAAAACTTCATTTCCTAGCATTTCCTATGCTCAACCTCCATGAATCTCTTGTAGGAAAGAAAAGGTAACGCTTTCTGAGGAATATTTGATTCCCATACTTGACTTTGCTTTGATGTTTTGAGGTGAAAAGGGCCTCAAAAGTCGCGGCCATGATAGTATTTCTATCATCTCTATGTTCTTTTTCACTGTCATTTCTTTCATTTCTAAAATGGCCACCATGACTACATTTTTAAGAAGAAAATGGAACAAAAGGAAAGCCTTTCTACTCTATCCAACTATGCATTGTCTCAAACATAGGTAACATTTTAATCTGCCACTGTATATTTCATTTTCTATGGCATCTTGTAATTCCTATGGTCAAAACTCGCGTCCATATTCTCTTCATCTTGATGTAGCTATCTTATATGATACAAAAAAATAAAGAGGTTTCTTGATATATGAGGCAAATTGTATACTTGGCATGGTTCTATATGTTCTACTCTCTGAGAGTTTCTTTGTAAGGCCACAGCTGTGTATGTATTTCTTTGAGTATCTTTTATTTAAATGAACCTAAAATCTCCATTTTTAGCCATTTCTCCGTTTCCTATGACTATTCTTGGTTAAAACCCTAATGGGTTATCATGTTGGTCCACAACTATGACAGTTCCATCCTCATACTATTGTAGCTGCTCACTCAAATGTAAAATGAAATGGGTTTTTAAGTTTTTAATGAAAAATGTGTATTTAGTTTCAGTTGTAGCTATGTATTTTGTGCGTTCTCATGATTTGAAACCCTCATCTGTAGCAATATATTTTTTCAAACATCTTGTAGTCAATCTACAAACTTTCACTCTTTTGGGTGGCCATGGATTTAGTCTTCCATAAGACTCTGAGTTTTTCATGTTTGAAATATTCTTTCTGTATCTACAACTTTATCTTGACCTGGCCATTAATGAAGATATACTCTTTTTCATGGTTTGAAAACCTCCATCTAGGAAGTGTATAAACTATTATATCTTACACATGGCTTTTAATAATCAAGAGGAAGATATGAGGTTTCCATTAGATGTGCTCTTTGTATATGATGTCTTCACATGATATGTCACACATGCACTTTCTCTCTGTCATTACCTTGATTGCATGCTTTCTTAAGATGACAAAAACTTGGCAGATGACACTATACTTGTAGTCTATTTCACCATAGCTCTATGATCACTTACATCATTGATGTATTCCTTCAAAACAAACTCAGATTTATTCACTTCACCTGTAGATGCTCTCTGTTTCTGATGCATTACATCTGCATACACCCTGCATATGATAAAGTGTACTTTGTATGATTTTCATGATGATCATCAGTTGGTTGTTCCTTTGAATTTCTGTATCTTTTGTGGATGGCAACATTTGATATACATAGACCTAAGATGGTTTGATAACCTGTAACATTTACGTGATATCTCAAACAAATGCATGATAACACTATTGAATGATGACACCTGGCATTATTTCTTCATCATACAAATGTGTAAGCTGATTACTGTTCATGACTTGATATGATCACAAAATGAGAAAGCTATAATATATCAGAGTATCTTTTTGTGGATCCATTTGGTATTTATTACTTGATACAACACCCTCCTATTGGATGAACATGAGATATCAACTACTTCATACTTTGGTTGTTCTATTTGTCTTTATCCTGTAGCATTGTCTGCTAGAATCTATTTTGGTCTCTCCATGATACAAGATCATCTCATGGTTAAAAAATGATATCTCTATATGATGAATGTACCTTGTTTCAACATAAAAGAGAAATGACAACATATGTTGTCCCATGTTTTGTTGTCTGCCATTGTATTTAGCTTCAATCATGCATCTATACTCATATTTTTCTGAAACAATTCTAACAATGTGAAAGGAAACTGGATAGCTTGTATCTATGTTTATTTTTGATATGCATACATTGGATGTTTCAAACAAATTTGCTTCATTGCATTGACTTTTGATTATTAATTCAGTATATCATACCAAATGCAAATGTATATACATACCAAATAAATCATTCCAGCTCTTTCACTACTTGCAACTATATCCTGGTGTCTCATTTATTACACTCATATGATATTTGTCTCCACCATGCATATATCTAATATTAGTTCTGATAAATTGACAGTAATGACTATTGTCCTTTTGCATTGAATGTTGTCCTGATTAGTTCAGTTTACTCTTATGATTCCATTTCATCCTTTGAGGTGCAGTCATAGGTGTATCCTATGCTTGACATCAATGCATTTAACTACTTTCTACTTCTTCAGTTTTTCATGCAATTAAAGTAATGTGAATAATGATATTTCCTTTTCATTTCATCCCTTCTGAGGTTAAGGGGAGGCAACATGGTGGGCTCAACCCTTGTGGGAGCCCACTTGACACCATATGTTGATATGTCTTCAATCAACTACATGACTTATCCTATACGTACACATGAAACAAATAGATTAGAATAAAATATTAAAGTTCCATGATTATTTTTTTCTCACTTCCTCCTGCATGTGGATGATGTTTATTGATCAATGCATTATAGACAAAATCATAAGCCTCTTCTAATAGGACATATTGAGATCTCATAACCAGAGCTCTAACAGGACCTTCCCACATTTTTTGCAGGTTCATGTCGAAGATCGAGAGCAGAGACATAAGACAACTTGAAAGATTGAAGACCTTCAAGGCAATGATGGCTATGATCTTCTCTTTCTTATCCTTAGATGCATAGTATTTTCTTTATACTTGTATTTGTTCAGCTATGCCCACGACTTGTGTGGGACATCCATTCAATGCAATGTTTATCCCTTTATGTATTTCAACTTTTAAATGAATAATCATTGTAGTGAATGAAATACTTATCTCTCCTGTGAATGTTTTACAATGCAATGAATGATCTGAAATCTTTTCTTCTCTTGAACAACACAACTGAACTGCAATTAACACTAAAACACAATAACTATGCAAATAACTCATAATAGAAGAATGTTAACCTTCACCCTAAAAATGAACTTGTCACATCAGCTCTACCAATTTTTGAGCTGCGGTGAAAAAATGGCAACATTTATGGTGACTTCTACTATATGCTTGCCTGCTAAGCATTAGATCAGTTGCCTTGAATATCCATTGGGCATTGAGTCATATTCTTCTCTTCTTATACTCAGAAAACACTGCAATTCAACTCTCTAATAGTTCAAACAGCAACAGAAAACTGAAAACAAACTCAACTGAAAGCAAACTAATAGGCCTTGATGGCCAAATCAACTATGCAGTAGCACTTAGGGAAACAAAAATACTAAGAACAAATGTGCATCAGCACTTATTAACTACAACTCTACTCTACTATAATACAAAGGTAGTACTCCTCCTTAGAGGCAATGCTTGAGGTGGATCCCATTAACTGGGATAAACAACACCTCTCCACTTAACTTGGACAGCTGAAATACATTATTTTTTTTACACTCTATGATGACATAAGGCCCATCCCAAATTGCATAAAACTTGGAATGCCTTCCAGGTCTACTTCTTAGTTCATTCCATTTGAACACCAAATCACCCACAATGAAGCTTCTTGGTCTTGCCCTCTTATCAAAAGCATTCTTCATTTGAACTTGATGAATATCAAGCTTCCTCAAGGCCTCCTTTCTGATCTCTTCTAACTCCATAAGATGAGCTAGCCTGACTACTAGAGGTTGTTCCTCTATCAGCTCAAGTTCTTTGATGAAAGTCAATGTGGGTAATTCAACTGAAACATGCAATCTAGCCTCTTTACAATAAGTAAGTAGATATGGACAACAACTAGTAGCCTTCTTGGGTGTAATTCTGTCAACCCAAAGAGCCAACTTTAACTTCTTGTGCCATGTTCTTTGGTTATATTCAACAGTCTTCTTATTGATTCTTATCAGATTCTTGTTGGTAGATTCGGCCTACCCATTACCCTATGGGTAATAGTTAGAAGAAGTATTCAAAAAGATGTTATTTTTGACTAACTAGTTTGAAATTCTTAATCCAATGAAAGCCAAACCATTATCTGTGATAATTAAATCTGGTGTACTAAATCTTGATACCAGATCCTGATAGAAACTTAGGATAGCAGATTCATTTGCTTCTTTTAAGGAAACATACTTGGTCCACTTGGTGAAATAGTCTGTGGCAGTCTGAAGGTGGGTTTACTGGTCCTATAAAATCTAGACCCCATTTTACAAATGGCTATTCAACTTTAATAGGATGCAAGGGTAAGGCAAAAAGCCTTTGCTTACCTGTAAATAATGAACACTTCTCACATCTTCTCACCCAAGAAAAAGAATCCTTAAACAAGTCAGGCCAGTAATAACCAGCCTACATAATCTTCAAAGCAGTTGTTCTAGCTACAAAGTGACCTCTTGAAGGTCCATTGTGAAGTTCTCCTTTAATAGCTTATCAACTTGATCAGGTCTAATACACCTTAGAAATACACCGTTAAAATCTCTCCTATATAAGATACCATCAATGATAGCATAAGGAGTAGCTTGTATCCTGAAATACTTTCAGGGCGTTGACCAGACTATAAATAGTGCATCATCTGCTACACCCAACTATTTGTAGGAGCTGGTATAGTGGACGGTACACTATTATTCAGTATTGTTTATGTGTCCTCTTCATGTTCTTGATTGTGATCTTCACTTTTAGGAAGCTGCTTGCATAAGCCTTTGCCCCTATTCATCTTGGTTACTTTGATATCAACATCAAACTCCATAACTTTGGTTATCCAACCAGCCCTCTTATTATTTATATCTCTATTAAGTAAAAAACTCTTAATAGTGGGGTGAGCAACCATTAAGTGAATTATGTTATTGGATAGCATGTGTCTGAATTTCTTGAGACTCCTAACAATAGCTAAAATATGTTTTTCCATAAAAGAATACTTTACCTCGTAGTCATGCAGTACCTAGCTGAAAATGCCACTGGCTGCTCTAAACCTTCATCGTTTTCCTGACATAACATTGCCAAGATGGTATCAGTACCTCCAAAAGCATATATAATAAAATCCCTCTCAAAATTAGGATTAATGAGGGTAGGGGTAGTAGCGAGAGCTTCTTTGATCTGCTTGAAGCTTCCTTTTCCTTTCTTAGTCCAGCTGAATGACACATTCTTCTTTAACATGGCAGTGAGAGATTGCAACAAAGCTGCAATGTTTGGAATAAATCTTCTCAAAAAATTAATTCTTCCAAGAAAGCTCTGCAAGCCTTTCTTATGTGCAGGCTGTTGGGACACGAAAATTTCAAAATTTTCCTATACTCATATCCACCTCATGTCCAACCAAATCAAAAAATCATGTGCCCAAAATCATAATAGCAATGGATGAATTTTATAAGATCACATGATCTTTGCCACAAACATTTGTCTCACCCGTCACACTGTATATGATAATGGGCCTTAGTTCCTTAATTTTAGCAAGACCTCAGTTTCTTTATACCGATCCATGTTCTATATGAGATATTTAGCTAGAGGTGACAGATAATAGCTCAGATGTGACACAGAAAAAGCCAAAAGCGACTGAAAATAGCTTAAAAGAGAGCTAGCTTTAGTTCAGGTAACAAGTTGCAGTATTGGCTAGAGGTGAGCCTATTTGCTAAAGGCGAGCGACTTTGATTCAAAAGTGATTTTCTGCAGATTAAAGGTGACTCAGTTCAGGCCAAAGGTCAGCGACTGTTGTTCAAAAGCAACTAGATTTAAGAAGAAGGTGACTGATTGTTGTTTAAAAATGATTCAACTATCTATAAGTGGTCAGTTAAAGCTTAAAAGTGGTCTATGTCTATCGGGGAATATGTTTGATTTGCATTTTTGACAAGAAAACAGTGATTTCAATCACTCACACTCACAACAATCACTAACTTGTATAACCTAGGCTAAGAAGGGACTATATTTGTTGAGTCCCCTGGTCATGCTTATTCAAAGCAGATAGTTTCAAGATCTTGGTAGCACCAGCTCCTCTCCATGGCACACACTTCTCATGCATACCAAGATATAGGTTTCCCAAGGCTTGTCCCCCCACCAAACCTTAGGATTGTCCCTGCTATCTCTACTAAGAACCACGTGAATCAGGGCATCTTCAAATGTCCCACCTTTTGCATCAACAAATAGAGGGTTTTTGGCTACTACACAATGTTGCTAATGAGGGCATCCATTCTAGTGGTTATACATGCAGCAACGCTACTCTCCATTATGGCATCTCCCAGCCTTCAAGGGTTACGCCTTGGAGGGTTTTGGGGGAGGTTGGCTGTCAGAATAACACAACAACACCTGTTGTTTGTGGCTTTTGACACAAACACTTTTCTTATATAGCAGTTCAGAAGGACTTGGCTTTAGAAGAGAATCGCTCACCTTTGGCCTAAATTGAGTCACCTTTAATCTGTAGAAAATCACTTTTGAATCAAAGTTGCTCGCCTTTAGCAAATAGGCTTGCCTCTGGCCAATACTGCAACTTGTTACCTAAACCAAAACCAGCTCGCTTTTAAGCTATTATCAGTCACTTTTGGCTTTTTCTGTGTTGCATCTAAGCTATTATCTATCGCCTCTAGCTAAATATCAACAAAACCCAACAATTCAGCCAAACCAGCTACATTTCCAGCTTGCTAAAGGCATGCGACTTTAATTTAGCCAAGACCTCAGTTTCTTTATACCGATCCATGTTCTATATCAGTAAAACCCAGCAATATTAGCCAAACCCAGATTACATCCACCAATAGAGAGTCCAATATTATTATCCAGTAAATCAAATTGATTACAACCAGCAATCCTTGCAACTCAATACCCCTGCGAAATGCTACAATACATCAACGGAAACCCCAACGCTTAGTCACTTTTATCAAGCCTTATGTCAGTTACAAAAATAGGGTTTTTTTTATGTCAGCCAATAGAAAAATAACCCCATCTTGGGGGTACTACCCCTTGAATTTGTTAAATAATTTGGGGGAAAACCACGCTGATAAAAGTGGGGTAAATTTAACCTCTGAGTCTGATTAGGCTCCATATAACAATAGCTTTAACCATTTGACTTTGGACTTTTGTAGCCAGAAGATATCCTCCATCCTAAGGAGATGATTTTGCTCCTCCAACAAATTCATCTTCCTTTTCGTACACTCCTTTGTCATGGAAAACTCAGCTACTTCTGCTTCCAATAGGGCTATTTCCTCCTCCACCTTAGCTTTAGCAGAGAAAAGATTGCCCATAACTCTTCTATTCCAATCTCTTGTAGCCTTCTAGGTTTCTTCTAGCTTTTTGATGACAAATCTGTGATTGTCTTTTACTTCCTTACCCCATCATCCTTCCAGCTCTTTAAGAAATTTTAGGTGCTCATACCAGAAGGCTTCCATCTTAAAGGATGACCTTCTCGATTTGCCCCCCAATGACCAATGTAAACTAATGGGTCAATGATCTGAGCCTCCAAACTTTGTTACTTCAGAGATAAAATAAATTGGAGAAAGAAGCCAATCTAAGTTCACCATTTAAATCTGTTTAACCTACATAGAATGTTGTCCTCTCTTGAATGCTTGTTGGACCAGGTGAACCAACCTTTCCTTGGGGCTAAATCTACCAAAGAGAGTTATTC